>OMLP01023777.1:0-14594 GCA_900302685.1 Spondyliosoma cantharus | reverse complement strand
CGGACCATTTTGCCTGGTAATCATTCATTCTCTTCATCTGTGAAAAAATGTGTTGTGTGCTAATGAGCCGTTAGCTATACCTTGTGCATAGTCATAATAAGTCATAATGTGCATGGAGAAATAAAAACTTGTCTGGAGGAAACTTGAATGCTTTTAGTCATGTTTAATATGTGGGGTAGTGGTGCACTTCAGCCTGTTGTGAGCCAAATGAGTATTACAACAATCCCTGCAGCATGAGCTTGATATTTTAACCATCACACATGTATTAACTTCAACATCCTGCTGTCCTCTCAGGTCCAAGCTGCTGCGCTGGACGAGATGTTTCACCAAGGGGAAGCATCCGCCCTGCGCTACCATAAAGCTCTGCTGCTGATGGAGGGTCTGTCTCTGCTGCTCACTGAACAGGACGACATCGTCAGTGTTGGCAAATGTAAGCACGTCTGTCAGCTCATCTCACGTCTTCATGGTTTGGTGTGGGATGGTTCTCCAGCTAACAATAGTCTCTTATGATGATATATACAAAACAATTTGCTATTTTGTCATCTTTAATCCTTTTCTTTTGTCTGTGTGTGTGCAGGTAAGGAGTGCATTGAACGTCGTCTCACAGCTTTGCAGTCAGGACTCTGTGTCTGAGAGTCCTCTGCTGCTTCGTGGAGTGGATATGATGTCAGTCATTTTCACCCTGCACATTACCAATGAACCACATCTGCACCCACATCTCACGGTCCTCGCTTAGAAATGCTTTAAGGTTTCACAAGAAAAACCACAAGGCCTCTGGGTTTGAGCTGTCTAAATGGCTTGCTGTTCATCTCAAGTTTTTGGACAGTGGCAGTGACTTCCCCCAACGCTAAACTTGAACCGGCGTTGGACACGGAGCTCTTGTGCTGTGAAAGAATGTCTGCGCTCTCATCCATGTGAGAGGACTTTGCCCCTGGCAAAGAAAATAGTGGAGGGGTTTTTGCCAAGAAGAAGCTTCCCTTCACTAGGCTTAACACATGCAGGAGCAATTATTGCCAAGTAGTCACACACCCACAGAAAGTGCTTATCTTTACATAAACAGATAGCAATGTGTTGGGCAAATATTCATGCTACAAATTTGGGCAACTATATACACAAAATGTTTTACCAAGTAGCTGGAGGGAAAGTACAGTATCAGCTGTACAGCTTCATACGGAAAGAATGTGGGCTGATGAAGACAGGGAATGGCCGAGTATCATTCTCATCAGATGTATGTTTGTCTTTGCTTTGCTGGGTTTAATTGTTATGTTTTTTGTGTTTTTTTAATCTTATTTTTACTTGCTTGCTGAAGGGAAGTATGAGTAGCAATGCTACACTTGGTGGCCGGAAGTGCATGCAAGCACTATTACAAAACTGTTGCCAAAATGATTTAAAAAATGTAGTTATGTTTTTGTGTTATTTTTTAGATTCACTGTAGATAAGGTTACTATGCTGGTTTGGACACTTTACTGATTCTATACTTGCTTAACGTCAAAAAGATCACGTTCCATCACTGAAACAAAGATGGAATAGGGTTGTAGTTTTTTAAAATGGTGGTGGATCCAGAAAACCCTCTCCACTACACCACTGCTACATGCAGAATACAGCTTTTAATTGAAGAGGGACTAAAACTGGTCCGTGATCACAATCAAGCTAAAGATGCTGCAATAACCTGCAATGTTTTCTTCAGGTGTACAGAGGCTTAAATGCTGCTGTTGCTGGTAATTCCCCCACACAATTCCACATTCTGTCCGTCTGTATGTTATCAATCAACCGTGTCGGAGTTTAGCAAGTATAATCAAATTTGAATGCCGGGGCTGACAGGAGAGAAGGAGTGATATATTAGCCAAGTGTTAGCTAACTCACATTTAGACTTGCCCCGGGGCTAACGTCTGAATGTTTTTTGCACTGTTGAAGTACTGTAGAGAACGATCTGGAGCGGAACATGCTGCATATGTAGAGTTTTTGTAGAAGATAGGTTTGCTTATTTAGAGAGTTTGACTTCCTTTTTATTAGTTGTATTATAGTTGCTGTCGAAAGTATGTTAGGTGTAAGAATGCTGACACAGAGATGGTATAAGCTATGAAACCTTAGAAAGATTTCTTTAAGAAGATAGGAAACGAAAAAAAAAGAAATCACTTGACGCTGAGAACTGATGTGCATCGATTGTGTTGTGTTCTATTTCAAGGTAGTGGCAATTGTGTGTGATTTTGAAGAGTGTCTCGTTGATTTGGAGTGCTAGTTGAAAATGTGTGCTTTACCTGAAATATTTATGTATTGTTGATATCGACCTTAGCCATAAATCCCAACTGGATACCTTTACTCCGCTAAATTGTTGGCAAATAGGAGGGATCAGCTTCTACTCTGGTTCCTTTCCTAGGGAAGTTTGTGTGCATGCTTGCATTTGTGAAGTGATGTTTGATTTATTAACGGACGGTGGTACTAATGCTCTGTAACGAGATGTGAATGATATGATGTTGACTCCAGTTGACGTGAGTGGATGTTTTAGGATCCCACTCAAACATATGAAAGGGGTTTTCCAGGTATGACCCAGGCCTAGTACTACGTTTTTCATCCCCAATGTGTAATCTGCCTTTTTGATGAAGTGCATATTTTTAGAATAAGTTGCTGATGTATGCTGAGGGCTGAAGGTGGTGTACGCTGAGATTATGAAGCCAATATAGTAGCACTGTCAGCAGAACGGGACGGAGGAAAAGTTTTTCTCAGTGAAGATGTCTCTAAATATACGTTGAGTGTATTTGCTTTGTGGCCTTTTTGTATTTTGTCAGAGACTTTTTCTCAAATTTTCGTAGCGTGTTTATAAAATTTGAGTGTACATTCCTAATATCAGCTCATCCACGTGCGTCTCTCTCATGACGTCTTACCTTTTAAAGACAGATGCATGTGTCACTTTTTATTGTTACCCACAATCGTTGCAATCGGCCATCCTAAAGTCAAAAGCACCAGAAAGATCAGTCGTACAGCAGTTGAAATATTTAAGGAGTAAAGCAGGTTGGTGTTGGAGAGAGATTCCGCTATGTGCACTCCCATAATCGATCTGTCGTTGATTTGGATTCTTTTTGTATGCTTATTGAGAACATCCCAGAATGTTTTTCATTTTTGTCTTTTTCACCTGACCTATTCTGTATGACCTGTATATATTGTAAATTAAGTTATTGTTATTGTGTATATGATGCTGCAGGCACGGAGAGAACAGTACCACACCACCTATACATTTCCAAAGAACAGGCCTTCTTCTGCTGATCTTCCATATTGTCTCTTACTGTTTGCGAAAGCATTTCAGTGTTATCATATCTATGACAGACACACTATCTCATTGTCCCTGTGTGTGATGTAACATTTACTGTTTGAGAGTTGCAATATGAATAAAGTCAAAGGAAAAAGGTGATTTGTCTTAAGATGATGCGTTTCATCTGCTGTCAGACTCAATTTTTACTGTGACAGGTGAACCTCCTCAGTCAGAAACCTCACCATGCACAGCTTGCCTGTGTGTAACACTGTATTAGGGAGCGTGGCAGGGCCAAGTGAGCTGCTGTCTCTGCTGACCTATTAAAGCAGCTGTGAAGACCGATTAAACTGGCCACAGGGACTTTAAATTAAGTCTACTTAAAGGAACATAGCGGTGTTTAAACCATTCATTAAGCTGTATTATAACATCCTCGCATATAAGAATCCACTGGTTTCCATTAATTTAATTTCCTTCCTGTATTGGCATCATACATATACAGTCATTCAATTATTAATAATATTTAACTTTATTTAGCATATGGAGTCTTTGAAAATGTAAAACACAATCATTTGCAGCACCCCAACATTATTTTGAGATCGGTGCCAAGCAGTGCTTCTTTAGCTAGGTGCCGCCCCTAAAGAGCTCCACCAATCAAACTTATCCGCACCGCTGCCAATCACAACCGAGAGGCGGGACTTTACGCATCCTGCCTGACAGCACTAACTCGGTGTTAAACTGTTGGTTGTCACGGCAACGTTGTATATAGGTGGAGCGAGTGTCAAATGAGTGCAAAAGTCACTGAGGGTACCTGAGCTGTTTACACGAAACAGACTTTAGCTAACAAGTTAATTTTTGGACAACAATGTAGGTGAACTATTCAACACTTGAATATAATAGTAAGAGAAAGCACAGTTCGCCAATGGTGCTAGTTTGTTGTCAACTTCGTGCTGAAACGGGTCGTCGCCGCTTTGCTAGCCAGCCAAGCTCGACTAGCTCGTTAGCTTAATGACCCAAAGCTATGTCGAGCTACAACCTTCCACCGGTGAGGCATCTGCCTCAATGGACCCGAGTCGGGCGCCTCGGGAAGCCTTGCTCTCCGCGGCGTTTACCGGAGAGCCACCTGCAGCCTCTGCCCCCTCCAGCGGACAGGAGAGTGGGGAGAGCGGCGGCAGGGGTGTCCTGTCACGGCGACACGGACCCCCGCGTCGCCTCCATGCAGAAGAATATCCAGTTCCTCCAGCAGCAACAAAAGGAGACTCTGGAGAAGCTCCACGCTGAGATAGATCGTCTCAGACGGGAGAATAAAGGTGAAGAGACCATAATAGCTGGAAAAAGTTTCATTAATGTTAGAGAATGGATGTTTGACCCCCATACTTCGTAACCTTGGTGTTCATTTGAGATATGTAACCCAGTCATTTGTGATGATCTTAAATGGTTAATAATTGTTGACATTTAAATTAGTCCATGCTACTTTGCTGGGTTAGCCACAAAATGATGCTATACCATAGTAGAGGAGTTATATACTTAAGGGCATTTTAATTGTATAGCAATTTTCAAAGCTGTGGTTACAAAGAGAAGGGAGGAAAGAGCATTCATAAAAGTATAGACACAGATCAGGGCCTGACTGATATATTGATTGACAGTACCTGCCTGTATCTTGTTTGATATGCTCCAATAATTGGGCAGTAAAAATTATTCAATTCCCAGTAAAGTTAAGTTTACTGTTTCAGTATGCTGATGTCATTTTCGACAATAAAGTTTATTGTTAAACTGTAAAATGTTCTGCCTGCATATCTACCAATATACCGATATCTGATTTTGTTTACTCCCTAATATTGTCATCGGCCCCAAAAACTGAGTATCTGTTGGGCTCACCATAACATATACATTTATAAGATCAACAAACAAGCAAAGAAATTAAGTAGAGCAGCATTGGTTAATCATTGTGTCAAGTATAGGAGAATTGATTGCCAACTATTTTGATAATTGCTGAATTGATTCACATTTGCTGGTTCCAGCGTCTTAACTGTAAGGAATTGCTGCTTTTCTTTGTCATTTATCAAAGTAAATCAAGAATCTTTGGGTTTTAGACTGCTGTTTGGAGAAAGGAAGCAATTTGAAGATGTCACTTTCAGCTCTAGGAAATTATAAAGATAATTTTTTCACAGTTTCTTGACACTTCAACAATTAACAATTAATTGTGACAATAAATGGCAGATTAATTGAAAGGAATCATTAGTCACAGCCCTAAAGTTAAGTGGGTTTTAAGGTGATTTTAAATCATTTGGCCTCTCTGAGACTTTGCAGGAGAGTTTAAACAGTTGAGGAGAAAATGCTTCAAAATGCATGCTTCCCAATCAAGTTAGAAAGAAAAGTAGAGGAATTACTGCAATGTTCCTGATAGGATATAGAAATGCTATGGCATTCAACAAGATACTGGCTACTTTATGGAAAAGTGACAGAAGAATGCATATCATCAGTTTCCATTCAAAAGGGGTAAACTCAGTAACATATCAGGGTGTCCACAGCCTTTATGTAATGAATCTAAGATAATGACAAAGAAGTGTCTCCTGATCAGATAATGAAAAGAGAGACACTCAATCTAGGTACGGAGGTCGCATAGCAACTCCAGGTTTTGGATGGGCTCTCAGTGGGAGGTGGACAGAGATCTGGTGTCACTATGCTGAACGGGCCACTTGCCGTTCCACATAACATCTCACCACCCATCAGGAGAGTCCCCAGTCATTTGTCTGCGCGCCGTCACAGCAGTCAGGCCGCCGTGAAAAACATGGGCTTTTTGCTGGGACTGTGTTGCAAGATTGTGCCTCCCTAACACACTCTAAAAGTCTTTTAATATGAATGTTGCAGAGTTGCAGTATAAGCTGATAATGGAGCCTCCCAAGTCGAGTAGAAGAGGTAAGATGTAACCCTGATATGCTGTTGCTTTTGTTTTTTCCCCGCTTTGCACAGCTGATGTTCTTTCAGGTTTTGAATAGCTTAACATAGTGGGTAGCAATGGAAAAAATCTTCTATTACGATCTATGTAATGTAATATTTTGATATTGTCTTAAACACACTGTTTCGGCATACTAAACAAAGGAATGCTGCAGTGGTATAATCACTGGAAAAATTGAGACAAACATTATCCTACAGTGAATGTAATTAGATTGCTGAGCTCTGGCTCAAAGGTACCGCCAAGATAAAAAGGCAAATTGTTAGCATCTCATGCTAGGCTAATAAGGTGTAAAACTCAGTTTTCAAATCTCTAACCATCTTCATCTTGGGTCCTCTCATATCTAGTAACGACACACAGTCGGCACGGCACTAGACCACCCACTCAGGGAAGTGAAGCCCATAAGGGAGTCTACCTGGAGGAGATGCTGCAGGACACACGACCAGTGCAGGATCAAGCCCAGAGGTACATTCCTGTCCAGCTACATTTGGGTTTCATTCAGTACTTACCTGCCTACCTGCCTCAGCACTGACCTACCTCAGTACTGAGGTAGGTAGGCCAATAAGTGTGTTTTATTGTTAATTTCACACTGCTACTGATTTAAGATATAGATATAAGAAATATAAGAACTAGCCAGTAAATAAATGTTGTAAAAACTGACTGTATGTACTTCTGTAGATGAAACAGAAGACAGAATTTTGCAACAATAACCATATTTCAGGAGAGTCTTGACCATACAATGCTGGAGAATATACTATAGCACATAAGGCAAGTGAGATGTAAACCAACAACATTAATCACACTAAGAACATGTGAAACAAAGACCGCACAAAGATCGTTCACCACATATAGTGGTATACCACAGCTGTATCGTGTGAAGAAGCAAAAGACAGGTTCACAGACTGGAGTCAGCATCAGCAGCACAGAGGGTATGGTAAATGTACTAAGTTACATACCATCACTGATTATTCCACATTTTTACCGTCCGTTAATACAAATGTATATCTGTTCCAAATCCACTTTCAGTCTTCTTGATTACTTATTATCATTACTGGCCCTGACAAAAACAGTGTCACTGGTAACTGTAACAACCAAAGCTGCCTTTAACGGTGTCTGTGTTACTTTCAATTGATACCATCTCCCCGATGACTGGGGAGAAGCACTGGAGACGACGGCAAAGTTCTGGGTTCTACCTGGCAGAGCCGTGGCCCAGAGGTGAAGGGGGGGCTCATCACCTCGTTACAGCCACTACGAATTCACAGCAGCCCCTCCCATCCACCGCGTGCTCCCACACTACAGGAGTGTGAGGTCATCATTCGACAGCTCTACAATGCTAACAGTTTACAGTCTCAGGAAGTAAGTGCCCATTATCAGACAGTCTTAGTCATTATTTGACTATTATTAAGTATTTCTATGGTAATATTTCATGCCTTTATGACACCTCTGTGTCATTTAGATTGTACGTGTGAAGTCACTGCTGAGAGATATTGTTTTGAGCAAGAAAATCACCCCAGAAAACTACATTCTGACCAAGGCTTTTCTTATTGATGGAACCCGGTAAAGTGATAGAGAATATTATCATTTTTATCTTCAACAACGTATTGTACAGTATTGCTTGAAAGAACAAGTACAATTGTGATTCTCCTTTTTGTGCTTTTCAGGAAATCTTCAGAAGAAAAGAAATTTCCCAAAATTGGTGTTCAAACATTTCCAGAAAAAACGTAAGCAAATCTGTCTCTCTCTTTGCTTCAAACCTCTATAATCCTGCATTTACCGTCTCTTGTAACCACCAGGCTTCTTTTTTTCTTTTTTTTTTGCAATGCTACTCATGTCAAAAAGGCCCCCTCAGTTAAATCTACATATGTTTCCTTTCCCAGGCCTGAACCCTCTCATTCAGGGGTGGTCCTCCCAGCCCTCACACAGAGCCTCAGCTCCACCATTGCAGAGAGACAGAGGAGGACCCGTGCTGTGCAGAGAGACCGGTTGAAAAGAATGGTGCAGTGACAGGATCAAACTACCACAGCGTTAGCTACGTCCACCTCAGGGCGGGGGCTTTTCACGGCTGTTCTGAAAACCAAACCAACACAAACTGAGAGGATTCTGTGGAATAAATTCTCAGTGGCAATATACGTATTAAGTTTTTAAGATGGCTGTAATGGGTATAGAAATGTACTCATGAAGGACTGCAGAAATAACAATAGACTTGGATTGTTGCACACAAAAGAAGAGAAAAAGTATGTCTCACATCTAGCTTTGTACTGGGACTAGTACCTTTATTTATTCTTTTTTTTTTTTTTATTGTACCATTTTCTTTAAAGATGCAGTATGTAGTTTAGTGGAATGAATCATAATCAGAAGTGAAAGATTGTCATTGACTGATTTTTTTGAATGCCTAAACAAACTAATTAAACAAACTCTCTTTGTTTTGATGACTGAGTAAACAAACTGACCTTAAAGGACAACACAATTCATACTGTCTTACTTTGTTTATATGTGGCAGACCCTGCCACCTTTCTATCTTCAAACAGTGTTCTGAACTTTTATTCCTCTGAGAACAGCTTGTTTATTTAGTTATGGAAAAATAAATATTTCTGAGTTTGTATTATTACCTCATTAATATTAAATTAAATTAAATTTTGAAATTCTGAGTTTGAAATTCTTCTCCAAAATTACATATTGCCCATTTAATTTAACAATGGCTGCTTATTTAAGTTTAGTTTTCACTGCACAGTGGTTGCAATTGATGCATTTCATATCTCTTTATAGAACTAATTACTCGTCACTTTAAGTATTCAAATTTGCATTGGTGCAAACAACCAAAGTTAAGAAGCACACGCCATGAATGAAATGGAGGACACTACGATTGTTTCTCACGCACGTTTTGTAGATGCACAATAATAAAAAACCTCTATTAAAAATAACTTGACACAAAATAACACTGTTGTCGTGTTTCTTTCCCACTATTGTTCTTTTCACAGAAAATGTCTTTTAGCAAGCAAAGAATGTGCAAAATGTAGTTTTTTAGTCGACATGATGCTGTCCATTATACGTCACAAATGACACAAAATAAGAGAATAATTATGTCATGCTTAAGCTGCCTCCAATATGCATTCACCTTTCTAAGTTAGGAGTTTTATTGTTATAAAGTGCTGCATTCCGGTGAAGATGAAAGTGAAAGCATGTCCCACTACTTGTTTCAACATTAAGGACTTTTCCAGACCACGCAATATATAAATCTGTGATGATTGATACAGATGTTCCTTCATTAAGAAATGTGTGGTATCATTTATTTGAAAAAGGACATTTAACTGTTAACTGCAAGCTTTTCTTCCACAAGTTTGATTGTGTCGAGTCTTGACTAAAGCAACGAGGAAGTGTTCACTTAAAAAAAAAAAAAAAATGTTAACAGCAGACATATCAATGAAATATGAGGAAGATGTAGAGTGCTATAAATAACATTATCATCTGTTATGTTTGCCCCGAAAAAAGCCTGCTAATTAACTATTTTAACAAATTGTTACACATTCATTGTCAATAGCTATGTACATGGAACTATTCTCCTCAGTGAGATGGTACACAGCCACCTAATAGGCTAACACATTTTAAAAACACAACTTAGGTTGTAGTTGTGCAACGAGGTAGGGCAGGTTAAGAACTGCACTCAGCCAGGTGGGGCAGACACTTCCTGGCACACACCTGGCTCAGCCTACTCCACCTCTAGAACCTTTAGGGGAGACATTCACCATCAAATGATTTAACAGTGATCCAGTGTGTTAATCATGACATACAACTTGATACTCATGTACACACTGAGATAGAAGTTACTGATAGAAGTGCTCTTCTTGTGAGGGCTTCGCAGTAAACCGTATCTCAAAACCGCACCTCTCAGTGCCAGCTCTCCTATATTCATATACACGATGCCCACTCTACTCTGAAATTACTTCGACACTTTGTCAGCAACATCTCATGCAGTAACTCTGACTTTACCTTCAGTGTCAACAACAATAGATTAGGGGGATGGCTGACCCAGCAGGCTTGAAATGACCACTCAGCAACTCTGTTTAAAGCACAACTTCCACACTTTCTACAAATCTTCATTATCAAGCCTCCACAAGGTGCACACTTTGCTTTAACGCATGGGCTGCCATTTGGCTACCCTTGCAATGACATTCTTCAATTCTCATGTGGCCAACATAATGGTCTTTGCCAACATTATTGTGTCCGTGTAGCAGCATTTGTCAAACTTAAAGGTGCACTATGTAATTTTGGGGAATGCATTTTAATCAGAAGAGAAAGATCTTCATTGACTGACGTTCAATGCCTGAACAAACTCTCTTTGTTTTCATGAATGAAAATACAAACTTGACACAATTTCATACTGTTTTACTTTGTTTATATGTGGCGGACCCTGCCACCTTTCTAGTTTCAAAAAGTGTTCTGGGGACCTTAATTATTATTCAGTTATGGAAAAGATAAATCATTCTAAATTTGTATTATTACCTCATTAATATTGTAAATATTAAAACTATGAGTTTGAATTTCTTCTTCAAAACTACATAGTGCCCCTTAAAATAGTGTAAGTGGGAAAACTGATGTACCATATAACATTGTAACCAGGACAATCGTTTTACAAGCAGCCAAATTCATCTTTACAATCACTAAATGGTCATATATTTTCTATGTGAGATTGAACCTGTCACAATGCAGTTCCCCCATATAACCCAGACTGTGAGGTTCACTCTTATTACAGCAGTGATAGCCTTGGGCTAATGGTTAGAAACAATCCTGTGCCTGAGGGCCACTGATTTTGCCTCTAGAAGTTTCTGCAAAATCAGAGGAGTGAGCAACATACCCTTGTATCCCTTGGCAGAATCTGTCAATGTACCCTGCATCAGGCATTTGTGCTTCAGGCTACAGTTGTGCTTGACAGCTGTCAATGTCTGTCAATGTGTGTAACAGTGTGAAACAAAAAGTATAAAACTTCATTGTTGTGTAATGCACCCACTAGATGGTGGTGTTTCTGAAGAAACTCTTCAGCGAGCATCCATTCAGTCAAAGCCTACAAACATTTGACAGCAGGTTACACACAGTCATGTCATAACTTACCTTGGAGTCTTTTCTAAAATCTCATCAAAATGTTCATTTGATTTCATTCATATTCAGGACAGAATTTGAATATAGGTTAAAGATTCAAATGCAGTTAAATACTGTATGTTTAAATTATGACATTCCAAAAAATCGGACCTAATCGATAATAAATCATTATCTTGGGGTAATAAATCATATATTCGCAATGAATTGCTAAAACAATGGTTTAAACCAATATGGATAGGCTAGAAGTGTTTTGGGATTAAATGCACAGTTACACAATATGTGTCCCTAAATATCTGCACTTTTTGACTTGTACTTCTGAGGAGCAAAAGGCCTTGTTTGTTTGTTTTTTTTTCTTTCCAATTTGTTGCATCACTGCGTCTTTGTTGAAATCTGGGAATTGGCAGGCATTAGCCATTAAGACCCAGTGGGTGCATATCTATTAACATTCAGACAGCGCTGCAGTGTTGAGAACTGCTCCGAGCCAGCTGCAGCCTCATGAGGCATGGTCACTGAAACCTCAATAACCAGAGGAACAGAGCTCCCACTTTGTATATTTTACTTTCATCAGTGAGCAGAAGTTGCTCCGCCATATTGGGAGGCTTGTCGTGCTCGCTCGGTGCTTTGTAACACATTCTTTCGTCAGTATTACTCTTCATTCAGGCTTCTTTTCGAGGGCACTGTCTCCTGCATTCAAATTCACTCTCTCCCTTTCAGCATATTGTGTTGTGGGTTGGGGAGCTCTAAATCGATGTGTCACAGCTCTGTGCCAGACAATACTTATTATGAGATTGAATCATAGGGGGAAGTTGGAGAACAACAGGAAATGAAAATAGGGAAATATGTAAAAGTTTTACTGGTGGCATTGAATAACTGTTGACTGAGCGAACATACTGTAATCTGCAGTTCAAATACATGAGCTGCCCATGAAGCTACAGACATATGATCAGCAGAGTACAGTAGATTCACATTACAACATGTACCGCCTGCATCCTTGGGGAACCCATCTGACACGATTGCATTGTCAGATGTGATGACAGTCATATCTGACATCACTTGTAAGGATGAAATAGATACTCAGTCATTTATCATTATATAGTAATAATGGTGAAATCAAACTCTTCCGGGTACTCAGAGGCCACTCTTGAGGACTGGGGCCCTTAGGATCTTGGCTGTATGAACATTACATCTCAGATGACCTTTATTTTGAGCTTTCTATAGATCTGTTCAGTGGTTGGCAGGAACTAAGCATATTTACATGTCCTTAAGTACACAATTATGCTATTTTATACACCTGCTTCGCTCCATTTTAAAGGTCAAGTGTGTAGGATTGAGCGGCATCTAGCTGTGATGCAGATTGCAACCATCTGAACACCCCTCATACCATCCTCCCCTTGGGTGACTGTCAAAAACGGGTTTTAGTTTGTCCATTCTAGGCTCCTGTAAAAACAAAACAAAACAAAATCTAATGATATAGTATGTAACAATGCAGCACTCAGATGAGCTGTTTTTGAGACTTCAATAAGTTATTATTGGATATATTTATTAGGCCTATTTTGCAAACAATTCAATACTGTGTATCTCTACATAGAAATGGGACTTCTACTGATAATTGAGTATTTACACATTGTGGTAGTCCGTACTTTTACTTTAAGGATAAATTCACCCAAAGTGAAAATGTAGTCATTATCTACTGGCCCACATGACAATGGAATGGTTGGGAGAGTTTCATAGGTCACGCAACATTTCTGGAGCTTCACAGCTAAACAGTGCGGCAGCATTCTGCTCACCAACAAGTAGATTGAGACTTGTTTTAAAACATAAAAAGACATAAAATGGATCCATATAGCTAGTCCAGCATAATCAAAGCCTGCAGAAGCCCTAAGATCCCAAACTGATTTGAAAAGACTTTTTAAAAGCCTTTTTAAGATGAACTCTTCACTGAAGCCGCTAAGCTAATAGCCTTAGCCGCCGGAAGACTTTTGTTGCATCGTTTGTTTTTACATTTTAAAGCAAGTCCCTATCAACTTCAGTTGTTTGGGAGAATGTTGCTATTTTACTGTGACGCTCTCGCAATGTTTTGTGGACTGCAAAACTTCCCCTGACTTTCCCTCGGCATGGGCGTGAGCAGATGACGACTACATTTTCATTTTTGTGGGTGAACTTATCATTTAAGGATCTGGATACTTTGGTGTGATTTTACAAAATATTTTGACAATTACCCATCATTTGTGTTGATAGCCTAAGTTGTTATCATAAACATGCTGTTAAGGTGCTAACTAGATACAAACTGATTACCTTAAAATTTTGTTTTTTTGTTCTTTTTACATTTTAAAGGTGCACTATGTAGTTATGGGGAATACATTTTAATCAGAAGAGAAAGATCTTCATAGACTGATTTGTTTTTATGGCTAAACAAAGGAAATAACAAATCACTCTTTGTTTTTATGGCTGAATAAACATAATGATCTTAAAGGACAAAACAATTTCATACTGTTTTACTTTGTTTATATGTGGCGGACCCTGCAACCTTTCTAGCTTCAAACAGTGTTCTGGACCTTGTTTTCCTCTGAGAACAACAACTCACTGTGATTGGGTACCTTAAGAGGCAGCAAAAGAGGGAGATGTGATGTGGTTAATAAAAAAAGAAGAACAATGTCAAGTTGATACTGAAAATGAAAACTCAAGATGAAATCAGGGACATGTTTGTGTCATGTAAAACACATTTAGTTCAAACGACCTATATTACATTTGCGAAATGGGCCTACATGTGTACCTTAAAGGAGCACTACGTAGTTTTGGGGAAGACATTTTAATCACAAGATAAACATCTTCACTGACTGATTCTTATGTCTTAACAAACTAAATAAACAAACTCTTCTTTTTCATGACGGAATAAAATGAATAAACAAACTTTCAAGAACAACACAGTTTCATACTGTTTTTCAAGGACCCTGACACTTTTCTGTATTGAAACAGTGCTCTGGACCTTGTTATCCTCAGAGAGCAGCTTGTTTATTCAGTTATGGAACAAATAAATAATTCTGAGTTTGTATTATCACCTCATTAATATTGTAATATTCAAATTCTGAGTTTGAGTTTCTTCTCCAAACTTCACATCAGTGGCCCTTTAAAAAAATGCACAAAGAGGAAGAAAACTAGGACGGAGGAGAAACAACATAAGGTCGTGCTGTTGTTATAAATAGACCCGTGATGAGTTTTTAGATTATATTTGTGGTTGTGATGATGAGACATCCGTGCTTTCTCGTTTGTCACAGAAAACGTCCTGGAGCTGTGTCATGG
>OMLP01023773.1:7679-32714 GCA_900302685.1 Spondyliosoma cantharus | reverse complement strand
GATTTCTCCATCGGACCTCCCGGCGGGGCGGGGCGGGGCGGGGCGCTGAGACTAGCACAGTGATTGTTAATGCACCGCCTGGATTTAACTGAACAAACAGATGAGAGTCTCTGACAAACACTGTAATTACATCATCCCGTGATGCACTGCGGTCCATAAACACTTCCCCCATAAGCTGACATTGTTAAAGAAACGTCTGAAACACGGCGGATAAGCCGGGACGCGACCCGGCTCACCGTCAGTTTGAGCCAATAAAACTTGGAAAATCTAAAAGAGCCGCGAAATCAAATTATTTGATCCCTGTTTGAGTTACCCGGGCGCTAAACCGGAAGTCAGTCGGCGGAAGTCTCTAGTGCGCATGCTCCACGGTCCACAACAGGTTAGATCTGGGTAATGTCATCATGAACATGTCAGTTTATATAGATGTGATTTTCAACCTGTCAGGAGACTTTAACTGCTGCCGTGGAAACGACGGTTTCAGGAGGGTCAGATTGTTGGCCCGGTCCAGGAGGGTCAGATTGTTGGCCCGGTCCAGGAGGGTCAGATTGTTGGCCCGGTCCAGGAGGGTCTGGACCCACTAGAACTGTCCGACGCATTATTTAAACCCAGCAGGAAAGATGGAGGTGACAGAGCTCCTGGTCGACGTCTGCTGAAGTTTTACCTCGTCTAGAAACGATCAGTGAAGTTTGAATACATGTGTTGACTTCTTGGCACGGACATGTTTGTTCAGCAGTCCACATCTCCTAAATATCCCTGATTATTATGAGTGTATATAAATATATATTATATGTTCAGCTTAGAACATAAAGTTTGATTTTTCCACTTTTCTGATCAACCAAACATGAATCTGAATTTCAGTCCTGTGTTTTAAATCTCACGTCAAACAGCTTCCAACACATTAAAAATGAAACTCTCCAGGTTAAAAACATTAAAAGTTTATTGACTTTAGTAAAAAAAAAAAGAAATGGAATTAATCAGAAGTATTTACAGATGTACAGTGACATTCAAGCATTCAGCAAACAGGACCAACAGTCAAACGGATTCATTCATTCATGACGGGGTTCAGTCCTCGTCGTCCTCAGCGGGCAGCGGCCTCGACCTGCAGACGACATCATCCATCAGCAAACAACGTCAATAAACCTGTTTACAGTATTAAATACTGATCATTTTAATTCAACTTTCTACATTATTTGTCTCACTGGACTGCCGTTTCTACAAAACCCTTTAAATTGACACAAGAAACTTTTGTTATATTCCTTCAGAAGAAACCATGAAATGCAAAAAGTGTCACAGTGAGACTGAAAACACAAGTCTGATGTGCTTCAAGTGATCAGAGGAGGAAACATCCTCATGGAGACACCAGCAGGCTGCAAACATTCTTCTGCAGACTCGAAACATTTCAGCTTAAACACTGATACGAATCTGATCAGATTTAATGTGAGACAAACTGAGTACTGAAAGCTGCAATGACTTGTCGATTAATAGGCGGCTGATTGGCAACTTTGATAATCTATTAATCGTCATCGGAGTAAAAACTGCAGCTGTTCTGATTTCAGATTCTCAAAGTGAGAATTTGATTGTTTTCTTTGTCACACGACAGCAGACTGACATCAGGGGTTCAGTTTCCTTTTCACAGGCCAACAGTCAGTGTAACAGAAGAAATCAGCATCAGAAACAACAATGAAGCAAAGATGACATAAAACAAGAGTCAGACTCAACTGCATGTTCAGACTGTTCACTGAGAAGCTGAAAACAAACTCATTTAGTGGAGTTTAGTTTTTAATATTCTCGATGCATCAGACTGTTTGTTGAATGAAAACTGGTTTTGGAGCTTCATTTTCTGCCATTTCACAACTCAACTGATTAATCGATTAATCGAGAAAACAATCAACTGTCTGAAACAACACGTCTGCCTGTTGGAGGACCAGCAGTGATCCTGACAACCTGAACTACAATGTGACCCAACATACTTCCTGCTGGCCTTCGACATCCCGCTGCCTCCGGCCTCTTCATCGTCCTCTACCTCCAGGGGCCTCTGGTTCTCCTTCTCAGGCTTCCTCGGGGGACCGCCGAAGAAGTCGCCAATGCCCTTCTGCCAGGTCGGCGTGGGACGGGGACACACCGGGTTACCACCAGCATATTTACCCTTTGCTGTGAATTATATATAAAAAGAAACAACCTCAGCATCAACTCCATCACACCTGTGTGTGTGTGTGTGTGTGTGTGTGTGTGTGTGTGTGTGTGTGTCGTCACTGACCAGGTGTGGAGCACTGGCTGCTGCTGGAGGAGGAGGCGTTCGCTGCACTGGAGCCCAGAGACTTCCGGGGTGCAGAAGCTGCAACAGCTGCAAACACAATCAAACACTCAGATGATGGAGTGTAATAACATCAGAGTCACAGTGGAAGTAAGACCGCCATGTTATAACCGAGCCGTGAGAGAAGACACTGATGGTAAAGAGACGCAGACCAAGTTACTCTTCAGATAAACGTTACAAACAGACTTTAAAAACAGCATGTATGAAAAATATAAGTTAAAGCTTGAAAAGGTTTACCGAACTCTGCATGTATCCAGATGGTTAACTTATCTAAAACGGGTCTTTAAACGCAACGATATCTGATCCATTTTTTTAAAGTCCGTTTTGTAGTAATTTGTGTTGAACGTTGCGTCAATTGTGTGCCGAATTTACGCAAAGATCTCTCCGCTTACGAAAATATAGTCCGTGATGTCCTGTCACACATGTTGCTGCCATGAATAACAACGACGCTTTAATTGATGTGTTTTGTTGATGGGGTTTGACACGAAGTCCGCACAAAGACACGCCGCGGCGCTCAAAACTGGCGCCAGTTTACTGAAAGCAGGACACCAACCTGTGGAAAACATGGATTATGTCATCTCATCAGACTGGATCAAAACATGAAACTAGACACGCTTTCTGGCGATATCACGAGTTTGATTTGTTTTTATTAATAAGCTCGCAGCTGCTCAGGACGAACCGACAGGGAGCCAAGCCGCCTCCATGTTGGCGGGAGGCTGTTGTTAGTCCTGGTTTAACTCGGCGACGTGTCCTGCTGTCCGGACATGCTGCTGTTTAGCTTATTAAAACAGATATCGGATAAGTAAAAGAATTAACCGGGCGGGAAACTACTTTCTTACACTTCCCTCTCTTTGTTTGTCTTAACGTTATACGAATGCGCTCCGGCCCGCCAGACTACATGATAAAAAAGCTATACTCGTGCACAAATGAACTACTTTATGCCGTATTTGTGATACATATAGAAATTATGTTACTGTACCTTTTCTGTATGTTCCAGGAACACTGTCGGCTTTAGTCCTCACCATATTGGTATCGACCTGTAAAGTCAAACGATGTTTGGACTCCAACAACAGTGGCAGAAGTGAAGACAGTCGAGTCCCGCCTTGGTTTAAAAAGAACAGCGGATGGGGCGGGAGAATTCTTCTTCTGTGAGTTTATTCTAGTAGTCTACACGCAGATATGACGTAATGCTGCCCCCTTCAGGTAGATGTGTGTAACTACAGCCTCACTGTTTTCTCCTGTATGTTACCATCAGCACTCTGTTATGAAGTTGTTTGTCTACATTAGCTGCTCGGTTTACGTCTTTAGTTTAACACATGAAGTTCATCCTGTACCTGATTTATATTATTAAAACATCTGCTGATAAATTAATCGCTGCACATTAGCATTACGTGGTTACAGTAACGTTCACTTTGTGCTCAAACAGCTAATATTTGATGTTTAACAGGAATTCTGCAGCACTTGAGTAAAATAAAAATTGTGAACATTATAAATATTTATTGTTGTGGTTCTGTTACCTCATGGAGACTGGACGGTGCTACAGTTGTTACAGCTGGAGGTTCTGTCAACAACTTTAGACCCACGTTTACCTAAAATGATCCGGCCAACACATCAGACTTACAGTGGTAGAAAGTAACTAAGTACTTTTACTAAAGTCATGTATATAAATGCAGTTTTCAAGGAATTGTACATGTTTTTAAATTTCTGTTTTTGTTACTTTATAGTTACTCCACTATTGTACTTTTTACTGCAATACATTTATTAACAGTGGAAATCAAGTTACCTTACACATCAAGATCCTACAAATATGTATAAAGAAGTGATACTGTGCAGTAGAATAAATTACATATACAAATACACAATATATATTCTGTGTTCTGACAGAAAACTAATCTGAAAATATAAAATCTCAGTCTACAAGTCGAATTACCAGACTGAATGGATCCTTACTCTGACTGACAACAACAACAGTCTGCAAATGACAGAACAAACTGACAAAGAGAAAATATTTTAAAGTAGATTTTGTAGATTTTTCAGTTTTGTGTCTTAACATTGAAGAAACTCATGATTAAAGAAAACATCTGATTCCATAACTTTTCAATATGAATAACTTTATTCTTTAGACAAAATGTTTCTCATTAATATAAACATGATTACAGGCACACATGAAGCGTCCAGCTGCTGATAACGTAACAAAACGTCCCTCAGACTGACGCTGAAACTGTTCAAGATCCGTTTTTAAACATACGATTCCCAAAGATGTTTAAATGAGTTCATGGACATTTTATGACACTATCTTTGTTCTTTAACTACAAAACACACAACTTCACTCAAATCTGTGACGCTGCAGTCGTTGTCAGCAGCAGGAGGCACTGCTGGTGTTCAGCCACCTGTCTGACTGATGGAGGCAGTGATGGAGAAAATAAAGCAGCTCTGTGTTCGTCCTCTTCAGTCAGCAGGCAGCAGCGAGGGCGACAGGAAGGCAGCGTTCTCCACTTCAGCTCTATTCTGACTGAAGACTTTCTGGTCTCAGGTTGAGAGACGACCATCAACAGATTCAAACCACATCCCACGACCATGTGTACAATAAACATAACCTCTGCAGGAGGGGTAGTGTGGGAAGAGGGGCTCGACTGAGGGCAGCACGGTTTAACATGCTCTGAATGGGAGAGTCAGTAGTTGGTCTTCAGCCGGCGGTTCTCCTCTCGGAGCCTCTCGACTTCCTCCACCAGAGACTCGTTCACTGAGTACTTCTCGATCAGACCGTGAATCTCATTCTGAAACATGTGGGACACAAGATGGACTGTAGTCAACTCTATCCTCACTAACAATACTGATATGATGATCTCCTCTTTTTATCTGATTAAAAACCCCAAATCGTACAGTAAGAGAGGGAGAGGTCAACATGGAGGATGTACAGGCTGTAGGAGGCAGAGATGAAAGAGTCCGTGATGGATCTTACCAGCTGGATGTAAAACTGTCGGACCATCTCGACCTGCAGGTTGACAATGTCTCTGTGACAGGAGTCTCTGCAGAGAAGGAGACACATCGAGACCATTAGGATCCTTCATGTCTCCCTCAGACATTTCATATTCATCAAACTGTAGTAATAGTCTGTGTCGGCACCGACCTGAAGTCCTCCAGAGTTTCATGAATCATGTTTTGGATGAAGTGAATCTGCAGGGAGGTGAGCGGAGCAGCTCCTGCCTGTCCAACCACGTCTGCGATGTTCTGGGAGAGTGAGGAAGAGACAGCTGCCGACAGAGCTGCACCTGAACGTTCACAACATCTGTTAGAAACTCTGGTTTCTGCCTGACCGCCAGCAATGTGACTGAATCATGTGAGCTGTAACCTTCAGTCAGGTTTCTTCTGCTGCAGCACGTTTATTCTCAAACAAAGAGCCTCATCAGCACATGGAGCAGGAAAATCAAAAAATCTAATCAACCAATTTAATCTGTTCTATCAAAAATATGTATTGACTCACTGACACCTGAAGTCTGCTCTCCTTCTGACAGCTGAGCGTAGATCGAACACTCCTGTTGGCTTGACTAACAGCTGTTCCTTGTATCATGAGCTTGTTCTCTGATACTGTTCAACAATCTTTAAATCTTTTATCTCATCAGAAGCAGCGTGTTGTGTGTCAAACTGAAATGAGTGATGATCAAACCCTCGACTCCGGCAGTGTTGGTGTCTTACTGTACCTGCTGTAGATGTGGGTGGAGCTCCCTGGAAAGGTGAGTCGTAGCTCAGCTGAGCTTGGATACCGTTGGCTCTCCTCAGGCTGGGCTCTGGAGTGAAGAAGGGTGGGGCCGGCTGACTGTGATTGGTCTGCTGGGATGATGTGGGCGTGGCCCGACCCTCCCCCTCCAGGCTGGAGCTGCTGGCCTTGTCGGACTGTCAATCAGGACGTAAATTACATCATGTAAGTCACAAACGCTCTTAAGATATATGTTATGATGAAGGCGACCCTGTGAGCCCGCTGATCTCACACAGACGTCTGTCAGACTGTCTGAACCAATCAGCATCCTCTGAGGAGCTACTGTCAGCGGTGGGCGTGGTTTAGGTGTGACAACCAGCGAGATTAGTGACTTTTAGTTTGAGAACAACAATGGCGGCTTGTCCAGATGTTAGTGCAGCTGCTGTAGCTTCAGATCTATCAGAACTGGACAGTTTATTTCATTAAGAGCAAAGAACGATGCTGAAGGTTTTTCGTCCAATCACCTGCCTTTTGATCTTTTGAAAGCTGCTTCTGTGTAAAAACACCTCTGGCTCTTCAGGTTTGTAAGAAGGTTTAATTTAAGGTTAATATTAAACAGAGGTGGAGGTCAGAAGTTCACACCTTTCTGGAGTCACATAGTTCAGCTGCTGCAGCAGGCATCGGCTCCTCCTCTTTGATTGGTGGAGGGGTCTGGAAGACGGACAGCGGGCTGTAGCATCGCCCTGCAGAGGTGACCAGAGGCGTTCCCAGGGGAGTCTTACGGTGTGAGTTTGTACCTGAATGAGAGTCTGAAACACAACGATTCCCATCTTCATGAGAAGGTTCTTAAAAACTGAAGATCTGTGAGTCACAGTCAGCTGATATCTTTAGCATCATGTCAACAGGAAACCTGGTGTCAGAACTCAACACAGACGTGATGATGGAATCTGGGATAAGATTCTGACAGCAACATACAGCAGAACTCAGTCACAACACGCTGCGGTCGGATGAGTTCCCTGAAGCCGAGGTTTAGACACTTTAACAATGTTCTCTTAACCAGTAGAAATAATTAGAGTGAAGGAAGACTGACCTTCTCTGACTGGGGAGAAGATGTCCAGACTGGCCCGACCTACGACCTGCTGACCCTCCCCTTCTCTGGACAGCATCTCCAGACTGATCACTATAGAAACACAGCAACACAGTTAGTCCAGAACCAGCAGCATCATTCAAACCAACTTCTGTCAAACTTCAAATCAACCTCCTGTCGTACCGTTTGCTCTTCCAAACGGTGTGTCTCCAGGCGTCCCCTGGGTCCTACAGTCTGGACAAAACAGCAGGAGGACAGACAGAAAAGGTTCTGTTGGGTTCTGTGACATTCATGATGTGAAATGTATGAATCGTTTCTTTAATGACTTGTGTCATCAGAGAGTTCTGACCTTCCCGAGCTGGAGAGAAGACGTCCAGACTGTTTCTTCCGATGCTGCTGAACTTCTCCGTCCCCGGCTGGCCTTCAGCCTCCCGTGACATCACCTCTGCAGCAGCGCCGCCTGCTGGACACAACACTGGTTACTGCTAACTGCTAATCATTGAGCACGATGTAGCATGAGCTGCAACTAAAGAATATTGTCATTATTAAATAATCTGGCTAATATTTCTTCACTCAATCATTTGGTCAAAGAACTTTCAACAAATCACAACACAAGGTGACGTCTTCTAAATCGTTTGTCCGAACAAAAAACTAAAATCCAAATAGTTTGTTTACAACAACAGTAAATATGTAAAACAGACCTGTGATCCTTTAATTCACTGACTTCTGTCCTTTGTCTCTGTGTTTGTTCTGCTCAGACTATGAATACATAGTAAAACATATAAACATATTTAAAGAGGATTTTTTTCTGTCTGTTGAGTATTTTCTGATTTAAGTAGTGACAAAAAAGAGATCTTTGATACATCAACAACATGAACAAGAAGTTTGAACCTGACTTTATAAGACGCTCAGATTTCTGTGGTGGAAATATATGAAACGTCTCATTATGACTCACCTGTCGTGTGAGATCATCAATTTTCAGAATAATTGCTTACTATTTATCAGTCCATCAACTAATCAATAAACCAACTAACTATTGCAGTGATGTAATGTGACATGCACACAGGGACCAATGAAAGGAACCCACCTGTGCTTGTCACCTGTCTGAGGGGGGCGGGGCCTGAGGCGGGGGCGGGGTCTGACTGGCTGTTTAGCTTGCTGGAGGATCTCTTCATGCTGGTGATCTTGGTGGAGCTCAGCTTAGAGGACTGGAGCAGAAGAGAGAGACGAAGACGACACAAACACATCCAGATGAAGAAAAAGTTATTTAGATGATTTACTGACTTTATCAGAGCGGCCAATAGTAAACTCTGCTGACAATCTGGACCAATCACCGCTGGTCAAAGGATCAATCTGACAATATATTGATATTTAATTGTTGTCTTGATATGAAATAATCAAGTTTAGAAAGGCAGGAGTTTAAATCCAGTGTTTCCACAGATGACCGTACAGAGCAGCGAGTACAGGTATTGATAAAGCTTCATTAGAGACTTGGACTCATCAGGCCTGACGTCTGGTCTCAATGTGGACCTGATCTGAATGTGGACCTGGTCTGAACGTGTACCTGGTCTGAATGTGGACCTGGTCTGCTGGTACCTTGAGTCTGCTGGTGTTGCTCTGGAAGCGCAGGCAGGTGACGGAGGTTTTATGTGCCACAGTGGTCTTGGTGGGGCTGCTGGAGTTCCTCAGGTCGTAATGGTAGATCTTTCCCTGAGTGGATCCCACCACCAGACCAGTACCATCCAGAGTGAAGTCCACTGCGGTCAGTGGACTGTCGACCCGGATCGACCTCAGGACACTGGAGACACACATGATACAGCTGATACACTGCACACACAGGTGAAGATCAACACATGACAATTCAATCTGATCGACTTACATATTTTCTGTGGCTTTTAACAAACTCACTTATAAGAAGGTAATGAGACTACGAGCACAGGTAGCTGCTCTGAACAGTGCAATTATAATAAAGAGGTTTTTAAAGAATACACGTGTTTTCATCCTCATAAAAGGCCATTGGAACTGATAATAACAAGAATAATAGAAATACTACTTTGATGTAACACCGTATTGTGTGATACTGTGAAACAATGATATTTTTTAGATGATTATTGTACAAAAATGTACAGTACAGAGATTTCACTACTAAAACTTACAGTGATTCAGTAAATATAATCATTTATGTAAGTCGTTACTCTGTCAGCTGAAACATTATCAAACCTCAGCAGCGTCACATCAGTCTTACATCTTGCTGGCTGTGTCATAGCACACGATCTTCTTGTCCAGGCCAACACTGACCACCAGCAGCTCACTGGCAGGGGAGAAGGCTAAGCCGGACCCCGGGGCTTTATGGGCGCTGTCAAACACGTGGATCTCCTTCTGGGTGTTGGAGTCCCACAGCACCACCGTGCCGCTGTCAGAAACGCTGCCCAGCAGGGAGCGCTTCAACGCCGACAGCCTCAGGTCGTGGATGGGCTGAAGATTAAACAGGAGCTCTGTTAGTCTTCATGGAAAACAGCTGACTGATCTCAACGTCAGCCTGTGATTCACTTTAAAGACTGCTGGGCTCTGAATCCTTTTCTGCTGTCTGGACATCAGTGAGATTCACAAGAAACCAAATACCTTGTGTATACTGGCAACAAACCAGAAATATAACAAGCAGCAAAGAAGAGAGAAGAGAACAAGGAAAGAGTTGATTGATTTCTCACTGCAGACGAGCTTATGTGAAAGACACAAAATGCATCAAAACAGTCTCGTGACAGAAGGTTTGTGACACGCCGTCTCACCTGGTTGCTGCCGTGGCCGAAAGCTTTGCTGGACAGGTTGGTGGTCAGACTGTGGAGGACCAGATCTCCACTGGTGGAGCCGGAGGCGACGTAGCTGTCATTGGCGTTGAAGGACACACAGGTGACTTCTTCTTTATGGTCCTGAGAGACAATTTATAAACCAAACAACTAATCGATTAATTGAGGAAATAATCATTGTGGACAGATTAATGGATGATGAAAACAATCCTCAGCTGCAGCTCTACGTTTGTACAATGTTCTCTCTGACTTGTGTTTCAGCAGGTTGTTCTGTATCAGGTCTCACCTTGAGGGAGCGGTGCAGTCTCTTGGTCTTCAGGTCCCAGATGTGAACACAGTGATCCAAACCTCCACTGACCAGAAACTGAGACGACGAGCTCAGACACACGCGGGTTTGCTTTTTCTGAATGGATAATTTAAATAATTAGTAAGTAAAGTTTATAACATCCCACTACTACCTTACAGTTATTGGAAGCTCTGATGTCACCACCTTGTGCGATGTGTTCATACTGCAGCGATAAGGAAACATTGAAGAGGCACGAAAATTAGAGCAGAAGCTGTGACTCACCCCATCGCCCAGCTCCACCACTGGAACAGGAGTCGACTTGAGGCTGGAAACCACCAGCTTGTCTCCACTGCTGCTGGCGCTCACCAGGTACTGGTCTGAAGGATCTGGTCAAGGGTCATCTTTTGCTCCTGAAGATCTCTTAGTCAGCTATCACCAGTTTACAATTCTTTATGAAATCTTTTTTGACATGAGATTATAGACCTGACAGTGACATTTTAACAGGATTCACAGTAAATTCATTAGGATAGGGATACTGGGATAGGCTCCAGTAATCCCCCTGAAAAAGGGGGCAACATCACCGCGACCCTCAGGGAAAAAGTGGAAATAGAAAACAGAAAGAAACGGAAAGAAACGGAACGGAGCGGTTTCCCGCCTCCAGAGCTTCATCACATGGTGCAATGACAATCAGCTGATCAATATCAGCAAAATGTTTAGTCCCAAACTTAAAGAAATGCTCTTCAGGCGTTCCTGAGATACGCCGTTAACAAGAAACAACGTGAGGTAACAGTGAATTCTAATGAGTTAATCCTTCGGTCCACGTGGATCGAAAAACGTTCTCTGGTTCCAGCTTTTTAACTGCGACAATTTATGTTTCTTATGTAATAATAAACTCATTATGTTTAAGTTTTTGCTTGTTGGTTGTACAAATAAAAGCCGGCCTTCAGGAAGCCTTAAACAGATCATTTCAATATGTGGCTAACATAACAATGTGTAAATCAACTTATTGATTCATACTAGTATATATTTCAGCATCGTGCCACTGGATCATCCAGTCATCAGGATACTGTTGGAGCTCCAGCAGGCCTGAGTCACAGGGTGGCTGATGCTGTGTGGGTTAAACTGCTCCAGCGGCGCCATAGAAACTGAATCCCAGATCTTCACACAGTCTCCGGTCGACACCAGGCGGGTCACCTCCTCCATGACGGCGCCTGGAGACACATCAGGGGAATAAACACTGTTTATAAACATTATGTGAGGAACTTGAGTCCAATATTCATCTATTTGCTGTCACTGTTTTTACTTCAAAAGAGATTTTTGGTCCCGTCAAAATTCACAGATTTATACTTTATTCTTCAAAAGGTTCTGGTGGATGGATGGTTGAGTTCTGGTGTCAGGACCTCAACATGTGTAAAACCTTCGCTACGTCCCTGCTCTTCAGACATATTTGTGATATCCGGCTGGACGTGACTCTGAAAACATCTTCACCGGTCAATCAGACAGAAATGTTACATGGAAGCAACAGGTGTTAGTTTCTAAAGGTCCCTCACAGTTTGATTTTACTTTGTCCACACAGACTTCACTGGTAAACTAGAGAAGTAACGTGATTACTGTCAGTGACACATCAGTCACAGTTAGCTCGGACTGTCACCAGCTGACTGACACTCGATATGTTTGATAGATGTAACAGTCGATCACTAATTACAGTTTGACTGAAAACCAGCAGCAGCACCTGGTGAGCTGATCGTAGTTTTCGCTAGTTAACCGCCAGTTAAACTAACCAACTGCAGATAAAGTAAGTCAGCGCTAACTAGCTAACAGTTAACGTTAGCTACAACAGGAGACACAATTAGCCTTAGCAAGTTTTAAAGTTAGCGAACAGCCGTTATATTATGTTAAACAACACGAAACCATCAGGAACTTATCGTAAACCATTCAAATGATTGAGTCCAAACTGTAAGACATGTCGTACAAACCTGGAAGATAAATTAATAACTGAAGTTTTTGTCGCTGTTTTTGTTTTGTGGTCCGCCTGCAGCCAATAAACCGCCACTACGGAGAAACAGGAGGGACAAACAGAACAGAACTGAGATGAACGCAATAAGCGCGAACACTGAAACATGTCAGTCAGCGGATCCTTTAATAACACAGATGTTTTAGGGATTAAGATATACATGTAAACATTTTCTTAAAAAGCTCGTTTATTATTACTTAAAAAATAGAGGAAAAATGTTTAAATGCCATAGTCTGTTTTTGGTATTAATGAGCCAGCCGAACATTTCTCAGATTTTGTTGTAAACAAAAGTTGTTGTCTTTTCCTAATAAAAACATATAAATTCATTTTTGAGTAAGTGGCTTTAGGAAAATGTGATCTTGCTTCACCACCATGGTTCTGTGATCCTGATCACCTGCTTCGTTTATATTGTTTATATTGTTTCTACTGCTTTTTAACTTATATTCCTTATATTTTTTACTTGCGCTCTATTTTTGCTGTTGTCATGTTGCACATACCCCCGTTGTGAGTTAAATAAATAAAGGATTATCTTATTTTATCTCATTCAGAAGGTAATTCAGTCTACTAGCTGTTCTCCAAGCAGATGTGATGTGCGCATGTGCGGAAGCTTCAGCGGACCCGTTGGTTGTCTGTCTTGGTGGATTACTATCCCTGCGCGTGTGTCTTTGGTTGTTTACTCTCCGCTGTAAAGTTTCACAGCTCGTTACTAAAGTTAAAATGTGAACGCACCGTGTGACGTCAGTCATTGTCCAGCTGCTGCTGACGTCAGTGAACATTTTGAGACGAACCACAGACACAAACTGACCGACACGAAGCGAGTTTAACGCTTTTAGCACAATAAAGTTAGCTAATGTGACGTTAGCCGCTAATGTGACGTTAGCCGGTAACGTTAGCTAACTCAGCAGGTTACTGAGGTGAACTTTGTCCCGCAGGAAGTTCAGCAGCTGCAGGTCACCGACAGGTAAGATGACATAACTGAGTATAAACTGCATTAACATCGCTGCTAACACTTCTATACTCAAACTACTCTGTGTTCATGTTGGATAAGTAATGTCTGCTCGTTTCATCGTCCGCTGGAAACTTAACATGAATTTAACAAGTTGTTAGCTAACGTCTGTTAGCATCGACGCCTGTTGTTGTTTAAGCTCACAGAAGCTTCACGTCTGAAACAGTTTGTGATCAGTGCAACTCTTCTGTGAAGTGTTCTGTCCAGCCAGGTGTGTCCAGGTGTGTCCAGAGAGGGAGAGCCTGTAAAGTGCTGCTGGTGTGTAAATCTGAGCTGTTTATGTGGAAATAATCCTGATGCTCATTTATTTAATTATTGATCACTTGAACATTTCATGCAGGAGTTATTAAAACGCAACTTTTTATAAATGTTTTTTTTTTTCTCGTTAAAATAATGCCAGTAACTTTATTTTCAACAAAACAAAAGCAGCACAAAGGACCCAGACATAGACATTTACGTTTTAAAGGAGCAGTCTGTAGTGAAGTGAAGAAACGTTAATGAGCCTAAACAAACTAAATAACCAAACTCTTTGTTTTCATGACTGAATAAACAAACAACACAGTTTATACTGTTTCACTGTGTTTACATGTGGCGGACCCTGCCACCTCTCTAGCTTCAGTGTTCTGGGATCTTATCTTCCTCTGAGAACAGTTTGTTTATTCATTTGTGGAACAAAGTTTGTATTATCACCTCATTAATATTGTAAATATTAAACTACATAATGTCCAACTACAACTCTTAAATCCTTTTATTCTCAGAAAACTGAAAAGCTATATGAAAAAAGTGTAATTATTCATTTTGTTTGGTTAAACTATTTAAATGTGACGACGTTGAATCTAAACAGGCAGAAAAAATATTTACAAGAAAAATGTTCTTAAAATCTGGATCAGAGTTTTCAAACTTCTTCTTTGAATGAAAACTATTGTTCATGAGTTGTTCTGTCTGGTTATAATAAGAGGAGTCAGCAGATATTCATGGTCGTCTCGTCTTCCCGCCTCCATCTTTGAGTTTATGATGCCTCAGAGATAATAATCAGCTGTGACTGTGGATCATAGTGCTGCAGCTGTTTAAAGTTTATTACTTTATCTTCATTTATTTATTGATTCATGACTGATTGGTGATATCGATTAGCACCACGATGTGAATGTAAAGCTTTCAGAGAAATGCAGTGAAGAGTTGAGTTTCTCTGACATGTTGTGAGTCAACAAAGTCAGTAACTGAGTAAATGTGTTTATTTAAAGTAACTGAGTCCTTTTACTCTCTGAATAGTGTCTGAACTGTTCCTGTGTTGAGGCTCTGACGCCCTCTGGGATGATGACGAACCCTCTGAGGGCCGAGGTCGTCCGACTCTACAAGAATGTGAGTCTGTGTGTGTGTGTGTGTGTGTGTGTGTCAATTTATTGATAAAACACAGTGACAGTCGTTATCAATAATATAAATATAAGCAGTAAATAGAAAACGACTGTTTTTAACTCTCAACGTCTCTAATACTTTAGATTTAAAGACGTCGATGTTTCAGAGCGTCTTCAATAACTTCTGACAGCAAAAACAAACGTGCTGAATTTCTTCACTTAGAAAGTGAAACGTTTCATGTTTTCATGAAGTCTTTTTCTTCTCATAAAGAGAAATTTTAATGTTGTTACGACACATTTTGTTTAACTGTTGACTCATGAAACTAAACATACAAACTGAGGTCAGGAGCTGAAAGCATCAGTCGATTTATTCCACTAACGATTAAATCAATCAGCAACTCTTCTAGTATTTAATTAATCGGGTCAAGAAGACAAAAGTCTAAATTCTTTGCAGTCAGCTTGTGAAACATGAATATGTTCTGGTCTCTTCTTCGTCACAGGAAACTGAAGATCTTTGGGTTGAAGACGAAACACTGATCGACATTTTAGAAACTAAACAACAAATTGATCAATCCAGAAAATAATCGTCAGTTGCAGCTGAACATTAAAAGTTTCTGAATCATTTTTCAGCAAACACAGAGACTTTTTTTCATGTGTGAAACTTTTTTTATTCATATTTGTAGCAAAAGAAAATCTTAAACAGATTCCGTCTCTTTTCTCCTTCTTTAGATTTTCTTTACATGTTTGTCAATCAAGTGAATTTTTCCCACCAGAGTTAAAAAACTGTATTGAGAAACGTTAAAGATGAATCTCTTTAGTAAAAGTATCTCAGGGGAAACAGTACATGTGTGAAACCAGGAGGCTGCAGCAAACAAACATGAGTACTTTAGTTGAGAACACGAGCTCGCTTCAGCCTCCGGTCAGGATGAATATTAACAAACACACACTAAGAAAAATGAGCTTAGCACAAAAAGACATTAAAAAAAGACGTGTGAGAGAAACTGCTTGGTTGTTTAATAAAACAGAATAAACCACATTAAAGTGTTTCCCTGCTCAGTAACTGTGTTAATGTTCTTCCTCCCGTGTGACTCCACAGCTCCTCTACCTCGGACGAGAGTATCCCAAAGGTGCCGACTACTTCAGGGACCGCCTGCGAGCAGCGTTCTCTAAAAACAAAGGTGTGCAGGACCCGGAGCGGATCAAGGAGATGATCGCTCGGGGGGAATACGTGGCCCGAGAGCTGGAGGCGCTCTACTACCTGAGGAAGTACAGAGCCATGAAGAAACGCTACTACGAGGACTGAAGACCTCAGCAGAGACTCTGATGTCAGTCCGTCTCTAGTGAGCGTTAATTCATCCTCTTTTTAACAAATGAGACAAACATACAAGGAAAAATCGTACAGTTTATTTGGGGCTCATTAAACAACAGACTGGAACGCCGTCCTCTCAGAACAAAAGTAAACCTGTAGCAGCCTCGAGGTTTGATTCCTGAAGAGTTCGTTGAGTACGGAGAGAAAACAGTTAAATAAAAGTATAAAAATGACGAGTTGTGAGGTGATGAGTCGTCTTTCATCCAACTACAGTGTCACGCTGTGTCCCCGGAGGAGGTCAGAGGTGGGGCGGGGCCAGGGAGCCTCCGTCAGCCAGGTTGGCTCTGCAGATGGGACAGGTGGCGTTATCCTGTCGGGTGGAGAACAGTCATGATCACAATAATGAAATAACTACTACATGTTCAGCATTTAGGTCAGAAACACCACCTGTGAGCTCTGACACTCAGGTGGAGGTAACAAACATCAGATAGAGAGCCAATCAGACGGCAGTAAACAAACACGGCGTGTGAGGAGTAACGTGGACGGCTGTTCCTACTGAACAGAGAGAAAAGATAAATCATAAAGAGGTGACGAGGTGCCTGAAATCTGCTGACGGGCGGAGCGTCATCGGACCGAGACGGCACCGACAGAACCCACCGCTGCAGCTTCACAACAAGACGCTCACAATCTGAAGAGCGCTGCGTCGATTCACTTAACTGACTTTTGTTTTGTTTTCAAAAATACCTGCGTACATGAATTATTTGTTTTTAGTAGGGTTAGTCAGAAACTGAAAGCTGAAGCAGTTGATGTGAGACGGACGTTCTATCAGACAGATTCTGTCTGCAGCCATCAATGAAACAAATTCTCTGGGGAAAGAAAACTCTGGTGGCCGTCGCTGTTCTCTAATAAACCCATCTGTCATATTCAACATGCAGACATGAGAGCTGAACTCTCTCAGTCCTTGTATCACAACATGTTGTGTTACCTTCAACCATCGGTCGATACACTGGACGTGGTAGTCGTGGAAGCAGGGCAGCATCCTCAGCTTCTCTCCGTCGGTGTAGTCACAGAAACAGATCTGACACCTGTCAACAGTCAGCAGAGAGTCAGCAGCAGACAAACAGCATCACTACTTGCAGAGAATCTTGAAAACCCGGTTCTGGTCCTGGTGCTGGCAGACCGGCTGAGGACTCACTGAGTGTTTCCAGCGCTGCTGGCAGACTGGAATGTTTTGGTGGGAAACCTCTGGATCTCCCTCCGACTCAACTTCTTGGACACGACGGCACCTTGACGCTCCTCGAACGCCAGCAGAGCCTGACAGACGAGACCAACAGGAGAATTATTCAGTTGCTTTGTTTGAACCTGCCGCTCAGCTGTTGTGTGTGTTTTCACCGAGGAGCTGACACACACACGCGCACGCACGCACACGCACACACACACACGCACACACGTCTCTTCCATCACCTCGTAGTCGTTTCCTTGAACGTCTCCTGAAAACTCAGGCAGGTCGCTCCGTCTCCTGCCCCGCCCACGTCTTCTGCGCTGACCAGTCATTTCTGTACAAACAGCAACAGCCAATCAAACATCAGTGTATTTACATCCTGTCATCATCTCTCGTTGTACAGTAGATGTTAGTGGAGGAGTCCGCCTTTCCTGCTCTGGGTTCAAAGACGATGCAGTCAGTGACACAGACTGCAGTTACATCTGACACCACCCTCCTCCTCCTCCTCCTCCTCCTCAACAGGACCTCCAACTGAGCTGCACTGAGTTCACTCCCTGCTGGCTGCTACATATAGCAGCAGTTAGCGGTTACTTTAGCAACAAAGCTAATTTCAGTACATTTGAGACTTGTTAATAGACAAAAATTAAGAATTCACTCCAAGTGGAAAACGAGTCATCAACATTATTCTTTATAGTTTTCCAGGAAATACCTTTAGGATAAAATACTTTTCACACGAGTAAGACATGTCTGACACAAACACTTGAAGGTGTCGCTGATCAATAACTAACTGTGGCTTCACCTCATCTGCCCCCGACAGTTTGTTGCACTAGCTAACGTTGCTAATACTACCAAGCTAACGTGAAGGATGTGTGTTTACTATCTTACCGTCTTCTAATCCGACCAGAGGAGAGACGGCAGCCAGCAGCTGAGGCATCCAGCTGTTCTCCATGAACGAGTAATACTGCAACAACACACGTCGCAGCCGTCAGAGTCCCGACACACACTGTACGTCTCAGCAGGGTTAACTGTTGACTGCTTTGTTCACAAGTAGAAAAGTGTGTCTCACCCTGTGATGGCTCTGCTGCTGCTGATGATGATGATGATGAAGAAGATGATGATGATGATGGTGGTGGTGCTGGTGTCTGCTGTGTACCTCCTCTTGGTCAAACTGGGCCTGAACGAGCAAAGAACATCATGAACATGTCCACAATCTGCTCAGGTTAGCAGTTTGTGTGCAGCAGCTCAGGTGGAGGATCGTACCTGCAGGCTTCGAGCGAGCACCTCGTCCTCCTCCAGCTGCACCAGGCGAACCGCAGCCTCCTCGTCGTCACTGATGATAATCTGCTCCGGCGCCGCTGCAGAACAAATAACTGACCAGAACCGAAGAAGAGGGACTGAAATCTTTATTTTAGTCAACGACTGGAAAACTTGAATTGTGTGTTTTCACAATATATTCAACATGTCGATTCATCAGATTTTTTGAGTTACGACTCCAACACTGTGAGACAAACACATGCGTGCACTTTCTCCTCACCTGTTGAGGTGTTTCCTTCCTCGCCATTCAGCCACCGCCTCTCCTCTGCGGTCAGGAAGGACAGAGAGTCCGAGGTGGGTGGTGCTGATGGTGGTGAGGGTGATGCTGACGCCGTCGGACTCTGCTTCCTCCTCCCGTTGTAAAAAGCAGGACTAGGATCTGCCGTGGTGCCTGCCACAGTAGAAGCCACCTCTTCCACTTCCTCCTCTGATACTGGTGTGAGGTAGGAGGAGGAGGAGGAGGAGGAAGACGATGAAGAGGAGCAGGATGCAATGGACAGAGGAGCCTCCAGCCAGCTGCCCAGAGGGAACGACCGTAGAGATGAAGCTGGAACAAAGCCGACACGCTGCTCTGCCATCGCTGCAGCGAGCCGCCTGCGTTTGGATTTATGTGAAAATCCTCGTTCACTGCCGGCAGAAAGTTGCGGCGGTCCTGGAGAACCGCTGACCGCCACCTGAGGACGGACAGATGCAGCAGTCAACATCTGGACACAGAGCTGATGGCGCTGAGAAGACGATCAGAATCTGGCAACACGTGACTTACGGGACTGAAATGTTCCTCCGTGATGCGACTATGTTTCCTCCGTTTGCCGAGTCTGGGGCTGAAACAAACACATTTGACTTTTAATCAACAGCTACATGTAATTCCAGAAAGACAGAATGAGAACTGAAAGGCTCGAGGACGAAATAAATGATGGATGACAAGATAAAAAGATGATTACTTTTACAATATATTTCAGTGTCGGACTGTAAGTTCAGTCACTCAGCAGCTGACGTGACTCATCCTCCAGAGTGTGAACAGCCGAGTGTCTCGTTCTGTAAATGTTCAGCCACTGTGACTCAAGTCAGGAGGAATATTAACATAAATGTTTTCTGTCTGAACAACTAAAAGGCGTCACTGTAACATGACGATGAATCCGACAGCGTCACATTTTCCACCTGTGTCTGAAAAGAGTTTTACACATTAAACATCTTCTCTGTTCTGTTCTGGTGTCGTGTTGGAGGGTAACTTGATGACGGTGTTGGTTGGAGGTGACGACACTCAGCTGGTGTTTAATCACAGCAGATCTTTGCTCTGAAGTAACAGGAAGCGTTTGCTGGAATTACCCTGATGTTCCTTCACTTTCTCTTTCAGAGTGATCGTCTGTCACTTTCTAGCTCAACTTTTTTTTCTTTTACTGTTCATACGTCCTCTGATGTGACGTCGTCTTCTAATCCTCCTTTAATGTTTTTATTCTTTTCTATTTTTTGCATTTATCTGTTTCTCTTCCTTTCCTGTGATTTTGCCTGTGATCACTTTTATTCTTTTAGTTGTAATGACTCTTCCTGTGTTTTTACATGTTCTTCTTGTTTTAACCTCAGACTCGACTTCCTTGTGTTTGTTTATCTGTCGTATCTTCCAGAGTTTCCTGCTTTGGTTTGATTGTCAAACACTTTGTAAACTCTGTTTTTAAAGGTGCTCTAGAAATAAAGTTTAATATTATTGTTAATAGTTGAATGAATTCATGTACTGGCTCATCTGGAACATTAACGGCAGGGTTTAGTTTGTAGTGTCTCTGCTGTCTAGTGTACATCTCTGCAGTACGTCAGGTGAGTCCAGGTCACCTGGGGGTCTCCGGGACGATGACAGACAGATCATGGTGGAGGACGTCAGCCGGGTCGAGGAGGCAGCCTCGGTTCAGACCTCCGGGACTGTCCGGTTCCGACGAACAGGGACTCCCTGAACACGGCTCCTCCATGGCCTCCTTCAGGACTCTCACACAGCTCGATCCTGACTGTGATCAGCTGCAGTCCGCTCTCATGTCTGCAGAGAGAAGAACAGAACAGGTCGGGACTGATAATTAGCTGAGCAGCTAAAACTTAGTCCGACACAAAGCTGCGATTAATTAATCAAACTTATTAGTGCACCATAAACACAAAACTACAAAAGAGTCCAACAAAGTCAAAGATGTTGTTAAAAACCTTCATTAAAATCAAACTGAACTCAGTCTGTCCGTCTGTTAGCAGTTAGCTTACAGTTAGCAGTTAGCTTACAGAGTTAGCCAAAGTAGCCGCAGATAAACGGACACGAACATAAATCTGCGTGAGAGTCAATTAAACTTGACTTCTTCCGTTGGTAGCAGGATTATAAACATGATGTTTGTTCACTTTACCGTGTAAACGCTGCGGTTCTGGTCCCTTTCGGTTGGTGATCGACGCTGTGCTGCGGAGAGTAACCGCTGGAATCACAACAGGAAGTGCGCTGCGAAACAGACCCGGAACTTCCGGTGTGACACCAAAAAAAGTACCGAAAATCCCTGTTTACATTTGAGTTTTCTCTTTCAGATGAGACAAATACACAAGCTGCAGCTCAGTTATATGAATATAATATAAAATAAAATATGGTGAAAGTCTTTGAATTGTGTCACGTGATGAGTTCCGTCAAAGCACAAATATAAATAAAATAAATACATTTAAAAAACAAAATAAATGTTTGAGGGTACATGGAAGAGGAAAGGTTGTGTTAGCGCTGCTCCTATTCATTTTGTTACACCTGGTGGATATTTGGGTTGTAAATAAACTTTAATTATTACATTCATTTATTTTTTTAAATGGGTGGCAAATAAACCGAGGATAGTTGTTTGTATATCAGTTGTAAAAGGAAACACCCAGACATATTCTCAGTTTTTATCTAGAGTATCAGAAAGGGTGCAGGATTACTACCAATTAATCTGAAATAACTTGATTAATAATAATAATAACTGAGACATAATATAGATATTAAAACTAGATTTTAACTTGAGGGTCTCAGGACAATCACATTTATTCACCAACCGTCTTGTGAATTAGATTCATGTGGGTCAATTCAGTACATTTTGAAATGTATTGATATATTCTAAAGTTAATTCAGAACACACGTTCATACAACCAGAAAACAACCCATAAGCCACCTGTGATCACTGAATATCATTTCTTACATAATCCTGATCACTGCCCTCCACACACACTGAAGTACTTTTATATCCGTCCCATGTCTTCTCTGTATCAAGTCGCTAAATGTTTTCTTTGGTTGTGTTTTGAATCAGTGGAAAAACTAGTTGAAGACGTGGTCCTGGATCTGGTCCTGGATCTGGTCCAGTCAGTGAAGTCTTTCTGTTACATTACATCTGAACTTTCTTCTCCTCACATCTTAAAACAGACTCGTTACTTTAGTTTGATACATCTGAGGGGATTTATTATTTTTACTTGGCGTCATTTCACGTCGCCTTCCCAACATCACAAGACTGGTTCAAACCTATCAGAGAACTTAAGGCACAGCAAACACAGGGAGCCGAAACACGTAGAAGAGTTAAACAGACAGAGGGAGTCTGCAGCCTCCTTCTGCCTGGAGCTTCTTATTTTCTCACTTTGTTGCTGCTCAGTAAAGAAGATGAATCAGTTCTTCTACTGGAGAAAACGATGTGTGGACCTCTGACACCTCTGTAAAGAGACTGGCCTGAAGTGCAACAACACTTAATATTAATTATTAAAGTGAACATTTTGACTCGAGACGCTAAAATAAAAAACAACCAAACTGGTCTGTAGAAAAACAATCATGTATTTAATTCTCTCTCACAGGGGTCGGAATGGTTTCCAATTTGTTTCAACAATAATTTATACAAAGCTTCTGTTTGTTTGTTTGTAATATAACTCATCAATCTTTTAATGACCAACAGTCTTTCCAGACGTGTTCTGTTCTCTAGTGGACTCACATGAAGCAACAGCACAGCAGAACGAGCTGCTCTGTCTCACTGAGGAATCAACTTAAACACAACAGAGAACTCATGACAACACGACAACACTACAGGGTTACAACTACAGTAACCATGGTAACCCCGACCAAGAACCCATCCTTAAAATAGGAACTAGCTCCGTCGCCGCAGTAACAGCAGTCTAGAAGAGCATGGACTGCAGCGACTTACGGACGGTGGCCATCTCCTGCTGTTGCTGTGGAGACAAGAGGATGCGACATCATCACACATTTATATATATGATATAATATCAATACATTCTTTTTTTTGAGTCGTTTCTTTACTACTCCTTGTAAGTATAAATCATTGTATTATATATTTAGACTTCATGAGTTGTATTTTCCGGTGATGCTGGACTCATCAGTTTATTCTGTACGCAGATAACAACAACAACATAATCAGCTGCTAGCAGGAGCTGACAGATCTTCATCATGTCACAACATTTAAATGTATGCCAATGTAACTTTGCTCTATTTTACTGTAATGTATTCTGTTACTCTGTGCTGTAATAAACCCTTTTGACGACATCTCTGCATGTCAAACTGCTGCTCAATCAGTCCTGAAGTCTGATTGGTGGTCGGGCGCTCGACACGCTCCTTTTATTTTGCACACCTGCAGAATTTTGTTACGTCACACACGCACAATGTGATTGTGTAGTTTGACTACCATCACCATGGAGACGGTTGTTTTCAAACTACACTCATGCCGACCTACATTTGTCCAAGAAGCAGACGTCGGCCGTCACCAGGGTGACACAGAAGATTCGTCATGTCTGCTCCACAAGCAGAAATGAACATAGTTTGTATTTTTATTGATTCATTGGTTTTATTTACCATCCCACTGTGGTTGGTTACGGCAATCTGCTGTTCACAAACAGACTGAGAGCTGATCAATCAATTTAGATACAGTTAATAAAGTAATAGCGAGGTAATTGATTTAAAAAGCTGTCTGAGCAGTTTACGCTTCACTGAAGGCAACAGAGCATGAATTGAAGACAATGCGCAGCTGTTTACTGTAAGTCAAGCGTAACTTATCAAAAGCGCCCGTCCATCAGTCAGGCTTCACTCGGCCGTCTCCTCTCACCGTGTCCATGAGGATCTTCTTCTGCAGCGAGGCCATCTCCTTTCTCAGCTCTTGTTGCGCCCCCTGCAGGAAAGTATCATGGCTCTTCTCCGTTTCCTCCATGTTCTGGAGGAAATACAGAATGTGATTCAGTCTGAATTCAGATGACACACATCCACCTCATTTCCTTCCTGCAGTTCTGTAACATGATCTGTAGCTGTACGGTAAAACCTCCATTTACGTCTGCAAGTGTCATCAGAACGTGAGACAATGTATGAAAACACAGCTCAAACATCGTCACCTTCACAAACTGCTCGTACAGCTCTCTGACCGTCTTCAGCTTCTGGTTCTGTACCACTCTGGCCTGCTGCAGGATCTTCTGCTGCTGTTTGAACAGATTCTAGACAGAAGAAACACTGAGGATCATTAATCAGGATGTTATTCTACCACATTTCACTCTGACACAGGTTAAAGTGATCTGCTTTAGTCTGGCAGTGACTCAAAACATTTCAACTGATTTGTTGCCACAAACTGAGAAAACGCGTCCTGCTTTCCTCTGCAGAGGGAAATGACAAAGCACAGCAAAGGGCCTCCAACACGGGGCGCTGCAGCGAGGACATAGCTCAGGTGGTACGCCCGCTGTACCACCTGAGCTACTGGGCTCCACGACTGATTCAGAGTTCTTACTGGTTTTCTTTTTTCAGTTCTTCGCAATGTCATAATCACACACACACTTATTTTATATTTTAAAGAGATAAACACAGAAATACATCTCATGACTAAATTATATCAAAACAAAGCCATGGAATAATTTCTTACCTCCAACAAAAAGATAATGTGTTCACCTGTGTTCGTTTGTCAGCAGGATTACACAAAAACTACTCAACAGATTTCCACCAAACTTGGATGTAGGATGAGCCCCATTATAGACAGACTCCATTAACTTTAAGTGTGGATCCAGATAAAAGACGGATATAGGATTCTGTCTCACTTCCTTTAACACTGTGAGAAAGGGATTTCACTTTCACACAAACACTGCTACCCTGAAATTCCCCTGCAGATGCTTCAATTCTCTGTTCTGCTTGCCTGTAAACTGCTTTTCACTCTTTGATTGCGGATAAGTCCAAATACATGTAGTATAGATATCAATGCAAAACCAGTCATCGTTACAGTCGAGTCCTCCTGCTCGCTCTACAAAGGCTCCGTCTCTAACCGGAACCAACAGAATATCCAGGAGGTGGAAACGATCCAAACAATCCAACAAGGACAGTCTCTTATATTGGCACACAGGTCGACCATGTTTAACATCTCTTTAAGAACAAACACTTCTGCCTCTGGCTGTTGCTGAAGAGCAACGCTTTATTCAGTCTAATTTTTTTTTTTTTTTTCAATGACTAGATCCGACTTTAAATACGGCCTGAGGGGATTTTCTTTTAAAAGCAGCTCCAGACGTCAGAGAGTATCAAACCTGTGCGTCCGTTTAATCAATCATGAAAGGAAGTGAACAAACATTGAGCTTCTCCTCCTGCTCTTCAGCTCGCTGGGCTTCATTCTCCCACTGTTGGAGCGCAGACGACAC
>OMLP01023769.1:55251-73424 GCA_900302685.1 Spondyliosoma cantharus | reverse complement strand
ATTATTTTACATGAACAATCATACTCTCTTTGGGTGTTTGAACTTCATACTTTCCTAAGGAGGACAAGGACAAGACTGCTTAGCAAAAAGTGAAGGGTCTGTAAATATAGTTTGTCTACAGGTGTCTCCATGTTAATATTTGAAATGATGATGATCTTGACTCCAAAACGATTTAATTTAGGTTTAATTACCGAAATGAGTGAAAGGCTGAGTTTTAGACCACTGTACATTTTCTCAAGATTTGGAACCAGTGCCTTGAAGTGTGACAGTATTAAGATGCATTGTGGCAACGTCTTTTTGTAGTACTCTGTCTGTATGTAACCTTTTCTTTTTAATATGCCATTATTGCCAGGTATAGACTTTCTCTCGTCAGTCATGGCAACAGAGGGGGAAGTGAAGACTACTGAAGATGCTCCAGCATCCGGGAAGGTCTGCACCAGGTTTGACCTGGAGAAGGAGACTGAACTTCGCTTTGAGGTGGAGGCAGGGGAGACAGCGGAGGCAGCCGAGCAAGTTGAGCTTGAGCTCCTCACAGGGATGGCTGAGGTGTTTGGTTCAGAGCTGAACCGCAACAAGAAGTACGTATTTGGACCAGGCTCCAAGATCGCAGTTTTCACCTGGCAAGGCTGCAGTGTGAATCTTTTTGGGAAACCAGAGGTGAGCAACTGATCAAGGGTCTATTTGAAAGTGTTTCTATTTTTGCTTACTTGGTTGTTAAACTTGCTATGGAACATAGTATCACATTTAACCATGTGTGGCTTTATGAGTTTGACATTAGATGATTGTGAGGCTCAAATAATTGGCGTATCTCCCTCATTGTCACAGGTGGCTTATGTGTCCAAGGATACTCCCATGTTGCTCTACCTGAACACACATGCTGCCCTGGAACAGATGAGAAAACAAGCAGAGCGAGACAATGAGAGGGGGCCGAGGGTAGGTTGTAATGAAGAACTATATGTCAGCTTGTCAGATTGAGGTCGATTCATTTTTCATTGACATTGAATAACTAATCATTCCTCAGGTGATGGTGGTGGGACCAACAGATGTGGGGAAGTCAACAGTGTGCCGGCTGCTATTAAGCTACGCTGTGAGGGTGGGCCGCCGGCCAACACTGGTGGAACTGGATGTTGGACAGAGTGGGGTAAGGATTGATTGGAGAATAACGACCCAATATATGGTTATTAGAGGAACATCAATGGCTGATATTTGTATTATTTTATTATAGTCATGTGTACAATAACTTCTGAAAAACAATATTTTGAGTTTTTTAGGCTATTCTGGTGTAAAATCGTAGAGAAATGTAACATTATAGCACAAGATTTATGCACAAAATTGACAACAGTGTCCAGCTGCTTGTGATTCATGCAATCTATTACAGAATCTGTGATATAGAATGGAAGTGTTGAAAAATATCACTTTGAGTGTTTAAATTACGTTCTGCCCCTCAGGTGTCTGTACCTGGGACAGTGTCAGCTCTGTGCATTGAGCGTCCAGCAGACGTGGAGGAGGGTTTCTCAGTCCAGGCTCCTTTGGTTTACCACTTTGGCTCTACTACCCCAGGGACCAACATCAAACTTTACAACAAGGTAAGGAGAGAAAGATTCTGGATGTTGTTAGTCTGTGTTGTCAACAGTTATTTTGTTTGTCTCTACCCAATTTAATCTGTTATTTACTCTTAATGTCCAGCTGACGTCACGCCTGGCCGAGGTGTTTTCCCAGCGCTGTGAGGTGAACAGGAAGGCCAGTGTGGGAGGCTGCATCATCAACACCTGCGGCTGGGTGAAAGGCTCTGGATACCAGGCTCTGGTCCATTGTGCCTCAGCCTTTGAGGTTGATGTGGTGCTGGTGCTGGACCATGAGAGGCTCTACAATGAACTCAAACGAGACCTACCTCACTTTGTGCGGGTGGTGCTCCTACCCAAGTCAGGAGGAGTGGTGGAGCGCTCTAAGGATTGCCGTCGGGATGCTCGGGATGAGAAGATCCGCGAGTACTTCTACGGCTTCCGTGGAGTGTCCTTCTACCCGTTTTCCTTTGAAGTGCGTTTCTGTGACGTTCGCATCTACAAGATCGGGGCACCATCCATTCCAGACTCGTGTTTGCCACTGGGAATGTCTCAGGATGACACACAGCTAAAGCTGGTACCTGTGACACCAGGAAGAGACCTTACGTACCATGTGCTGAGCGTGAGCAGTGCCGAGGACGGAGAGGACGGTTCTCGAAAGAGTCTTGTGGAGAGCCCTGTGTGTGGCTTCATTGTGGTGACTAATGTGGACACACAGACACAGGTGATGAAAGTGTTGTCCCCGGCGCCCAGACCACTGCCCAGACACACTCTTCTTATCATGGACATCCGCTTTATGGACATGAAATGATAAGGCTCGGTCGCAAAATAAGTGGGGAACATGTTAGGGAGGAGTTTTATTGAGAAGAATTTGTGCCAAAGGAGTGGGGTTTTGTTTCAAAGTCATCTAATTTGTGCTTTGTAAGGACTAAAGAGGGCAAAAAAAGAGAAAGATTTAAGTACTGAAATTGGTAGCTGCTGTAAATTATACCCCATTTTATAGACCACACTGTACAGATGTTTGGGTGATTTGTGGAAAAGGAATGTTTTATCTGTGTAGGAATTATTTTTGTGATAATCTGTTTTATAAATACTTTTTTCTCTTTGAGTAATAAAGTTTTAAAGGTAAAAAACTCTGTGTTTTCTGTCAATTACACTAAGTTCTGTTGTTAGCACTTCATATCATTTCACTTTTATCTGCATGTCTTGTAGATAATGTACGAATACTGAAAACATTTGTGTGTCTGTGCTTGATTAAGTTTAATCAAACGTGAAAGCTTCAACTTCGAAGGCATTTGATGGGCTTTTAGCACTAAAATAGTGTTTCCTCAAACCCTCATTCAATATTGAAATCTTACCATGAATGTACAGTATCTGAGGTAGGAGACGTACCAGACCTTCCCGGTTGTATACATGCTATACTCATCATCATGTCTCTTTGGACATAAGTGGGGCAAAGGACACTAAACTGTAGGCGACATCCTGACTGACAACATAGTACCAGTATGTTAGTAACTGTTTAGGGGCACTACAATATGAACTCCCTTGTTGTTTATTCTGTAAACACCTGACAGCTCACACCAGCGCTTGTCAAATATTCTATAGGCCTACATGTTCATTCACATTATGTTGATATTTCTCTAAATGTTATGACAGCAAAATAGATAAATAGAATATGTAGATGGGAGATTTATTACAAGAGACAGAATAACCCATGAGAAAATGTATTACTTTTATGTATAATACTTAAAGTACCCCTTAACTTTATAAGATTAAACACATAAGGTTTTTATATAAGTCTGCATTAATTCAGTTTTATGAGGCTAGGTTATATAATTTATTCACATTTTACATGTGAAACTTGACATTGGACTTATGTGATAAAATTAGATGGGAAATTTACATTTAATTAATTTTAGGCAAATTCTTTTTTTTTGGTGTGTACTGTGCTTGGATTGTACTCTTATGCACATGTCACTTTGCATGAATAAATTCATCCCGTAGCCTATTTCACTAGAAAATAAGCAAAGACTAAAGACTCATTATTCTTAGATTATGAATGTGGCAGTTTTTAGGAAGTTTGATGAAATCATAAGTTGTCAGTATTACAACCCACAACCAAGACACCAGATTCTTTGAGTTTCTGAAGTAGAGAGAGATCTCTTCAGAAGTTGGGACATTTATGAAATTAGTGGACATTCCTGTTCCTCATTTTTGTGGTTGCAAAATCAGCAATATGTGGAAACGTTCCCTTTAAATATGTTGCAAGGATATAATTAATTTAGTGTTTTGGGACGCATTATTTTTAACTGTTTTTGGTAATAAAAAATATAGAAGGCTCACAACATTTTAATAACAACAACAAATCACATTTTACATCAGGGCGTTTGAGACGTGTCTTCAGGCCACTCCCCCTCGGTCTCTGATTGGCTGTTTGTCCCACCTGAGGGACGATGGACTAGTTCCGGGTTTCCGAAAGTCGGCCTAGCAAGCGAGCTAACTAGTTTGCTAGCGGCTAACTGAAGGAGGACCTTAACGACCCACACCCTACAGGCAAGACAGCTCGCATGTTCGGTTTTTGCTACATCCTGCTTGTTTTTTCTGCTCTTCGTGGTGACTGTTTAGCCGGACGTGGCAACATTTATCCTGCCAGCCGTTTATGAAAGCTACTCCGCGAGTGTAAAGCTCCCATGCTAGTCAGGTAACGTTAGCTAACTCTTTTAGCTGTGGTAAAGGACTGAGCAGTGTCGCAAAAAACTTTCGAGGCTCGGTAAGAGCTAGCTGGTTACTAAGTGTGTGTCGCGTTTAAACGTCTTAATTATCACATCGAAGTAATACATCGCAATGTCTATTACTTAGTTGAATATAAGTGAAGTCTTTCTCGATCTGGTTCATTGCGGTGTGAGCAGATTGAAGTAGTTGTCTTGACTGATTCGTAGCACTGCCCTGGCCTGTTGTTTAACGCTTGGTCGAATTCAAGGTATGATTCATGGATGAAGTGATTGTCAGCGAAATGATAAAGATTTAATTAAGACACCAGTCGGTAACTGTCTGTGTGTCACTATCGCTCGGAAAATTGATTAAATGAGCTCTACGGGCCACTCATCGGTGTAGTTAGCTTGCGAAATGCAGATTGTTGCGGTGACATGATAGACAAGGCTCGACACGGAGATTTTAGGATTAACATCCATTATAGTCGGGGAGGGGGGATTTGTTGTGGGGCAGATGAGATGATTAACAACGGGCACTGATACTCCGCCTTGGCCGCAGCTCTGTGTTTGTTAGCTCTGGTGATTGTTGAGGAGAGGGGTGTGTCCAAACTATCAGATTACAGTTACTCCGGATCCGTTTTCACCGTGTTCACACTGCACGGACTCGTTTTTCATCTGGAGATGAGATATTTATCTGATATATATGTGTGTGTGTGTGTGTGTCAAAGGCGTCCACCCCCGTCACATATCGTTGTGTCCTCCGTATTTTGAATATCCAGCAGTGGGAGGTGTTTCATTTGAGCACCTGAGGGCATGGAGGTGACAGCTGCCTGTTTAACAACAGCAGGCTGTTGAACAACTTTGTCTGTGAGCAACGGTGAGAAATGAGTGTGCACACAGCGTAACGCAAGGACAGTAAGAAATTGGTTAGTCAGCCTGATTGTTGTGAAATCAGGGTGAAACCTCTGTTTTCTCTCAGATAAGTCTGCCCTGTAACCTAACAAGGACATTTACTTCTGACAGTGAAGTTTAGACCTAATTGTATTGTTGTAGACTTCTGTTCGCCACTAGGTTAGTGATTTAATCAGCCAAGTTTTTTCTTGCTCTATCATTTTGGGTGGGAATCACTGTGTCAATAAGCCACTGGTCCCCAGACTTTTTCCGTAGTTATTGTAATTATTATTATTATTATTATTATTATTAGCATTGTCTTTAATTAACACAGATCTGCAACTTCAGTGTGACCTCTTACTCAGAAAACTCAACAAAGAAACAAGTCTTGTTAAAGTGGAAGGATTTATAGTTCCATGTGCATCTTCCCTCAATTTGTACTGTTTAACAGCATTCATATCTCTCAAAAGATTTGAGCAAAATTTCCTTTCCGCACAAAATTGCAAATCCTTGGCAGCAGACAAAAAAACAGAAATTCACTTTAGCATTGTACTGGTGAAGCTGAGGGCAAGATATAACTTGTCATATTTTCTTGGCAGTGTTTTGATAGTTGTCCTGAGAGTCCTGTCACAAACTTGTCCATTCTTTGCTAGTAGTGCAGAACCACGCCTCGATCATTTAGCCTTGCAGCGCCCCTTCCTGTCATAACTCCAGGCACCCCCATTTTGGGAACCACTGCAATACATCGATTGCGATCACGAGGGTAATGATATCGCGATTCTGTGATACTTGATACATAGCAGGACATTCATCTTAAAAACATCCACTGCATTTGGAAACAACAATATAGAAAAAAAGTACCTAGAGTCTCGCAGTGTATTCCCTTTTCAAGACACAGTGTAATGAGTTGACAACATCGGGCAAGTTTTAGAGAACGTTTGACAGAAATGTTGATGTTTGGAGCCGGCGTTTCAATCGCGTATTGTGAGAGTAATTAATACAATATTTTCCTGTATGGATAGCCCTTATCGAAGCCCTTATTTTCAAATTGCTTTTATTGTTACCATCACATTGGACAAAAATACATGGCACATCTTCACAACTGAGAAGTTCGAACTCGGGAATAATCAGCATCATTGCTTGAAAAATGTACAGACTCTCAGAAAAGGCTGGCCATAAATCTAATTGACTACTTGTTTCAGCTGTCATTATTTGCAACGTTGTTTTTTATTTACAGGTTTTGCTCACTGAGTGTAAAATTTGATTTTTTAATATTTTTTGTTACAGGGGCATGCAGCAGTTTACCCACAGAGGCAGTGGGTGAAAGAAGAAAGGACAACGGAGCGAAAAAAGGACTAAAATGCTTCAGACGGCTGCACATGGCTTTATTTAAGAGATGCAATATGGGAAAGGAGGTCTGTTTGCAGAGAAATTGGAGGTGGGAGAGGTCTCTACACCCAGACCCGGCCAAGTGCGGTGGCACCTCTGTGAACTACGCAGGACTTCTTTTTGGGATGAGTTGATTTTGTCCCCCTATCGACACAAAGACTGAAGGCAGGGGTCTCAAGAGATCCAGGGGACTCTGCTTGGCTATTTGAGCTGTTTTAGTTGTAAACTTAAGGCTAGACATCATTTTAAAAACTTTTTTTTTAGCAGGTTTTTAAAAAGAAAAAAAGAAACAACTGGACCTTTTTGTTTTGATGTCAAGCAGCTTCCTGCGACTGGTTTAAAAGTGAATCTGTTTGTTTCGTTGTTTTCTCCTGCTGACTTAGTTTGAAACGCTGGAACTGTCCCTCCTGCCGCCATCCTCAGTTTCTTTTACCCACCCAGTGCCTAAATAAGCCCTCTCGGGACAATCACAGAAGTCATCAGCAGCTGCTGCGCTCAATCCTCTGCCTGTTCTCTTCTATGTGCTTCTGCTCGCGACCTCCACTACCACTACCTCTATAATTTTCTGTCTTTTCTTTTTATATTCATTTTCTCTGAGAGACATAGTCAAAACTTGAGCACAGTGACGAGCATTTATGTAAACTGAGTTTTCAGGAGTGGAGGGAACCTCGGATTGCTCGCTCAAATTTTTCGTCTGCTCTTTTGCATACGTGCACAGCTGTTTTAAGGTTCCGCTGGTGCCAGGGAGCAGCTTAAGCTCAGATTTATTTATTTTTCTTGCACCAAAAACAGTTACTTTAAAGCCATACAAAAATATTTATGAATGATGTACACATATTTTTGTATCACATCGCTCCTGTATAGCTTTGCTTTTATACACCTCTATTAAGATTATGCACACAAATTGAATATTCACAACAAGCTGTATATTGCTGAATAGGGGGAAAAAATAGTTTTCGAGTGGTTGTTTGTTAGTGTCAGAACACAGAGAATCCCTCATGTTTCCTTTCAGCTGCTGCTTTGCATAGTGTTGGTTTCCTTTTCCAGTCTGTAGCCATGGCTCTTCCTCCCAAACAAACACCATATTCACCATTTTGACCTGTAAAGCACCCTTTACAGTAGGTAGACAGTAGATATCTCTCTCTCTCTCTCTGTCTTCCACCCCTCTCTCTCTGTCTCTGATGCCGGGTTTCAGTAGTGGGGGGGTCGGGGGAGGAGTAGGTGGTCCAGCTTCTGCTCCTCCCCGTCCGTTTCGACCCAGCCGATATGTCCCGGTGTCTGCAGCCACCACCTTCCTCGTCGGGTCCACCACCCTCTTCTTCTGCTTCACGTGAGTATGATCTCGTCAGTCTCCCTCACATTTGTAAACACACGAGCACACAGTGCGACGGCGTACAAAGTGCTGACATATATTTACACGCGCACAGTTGTGTCACTGCTTAACGATTAATGATTGTACATATTTGTGTTTGCTAACGGCATGTCTAAAAACCCCCGTGTTTTTTGTTTTATCTGAAGACATCCTGCTGTTCTTTTATTTGTTTAACCTTTATTTATTTATGTACCCTGAGCAAACTGTCCCTCTTTTCAGTATCCCATTGAGCTCCCCATTGACAATCACAGTCTTTTATTTGTGGCTACTAAACAGCTTCACTGGAGCTGTTTGACGGTAAACTGCCATGCACAGGCTTATCAACAGGGCTTGAAGGAGTGTTACTGCTCTGTGTCTTACCACTAAAGCCAGGGATTCAAGCCAGCTTGTGTAATATCTACTGTTGTTTCTGTTGAAATAGACCAAGAAAGGACTTTGACAGACTCGTAGTTATGGAAATTATATGTCAAACTTCCATCTTATTTCATATTGTCCAGATGCCCATGGTTGTCAGAGTATATTTCCTCTGTCATTCCCATCTACATTGCCGTGATCTTCCTCTTCACCCTCGCCAACTTCTGCATGGCCACTTTCATGGACCCTGGAGTCTTCCCTAGAGGTAAACACAAGTCTTTTCCTTACAAAATTACTTATCACATACAAATGATGCATATACATATGCTTTTTAGTATGTGACATAATGACCACGATCCACTAGAAATTGACTGAATCATTTAGTGAACGCAATCCAGAGGAGACCATGTTGTCAGGTGCAGTCTCAGTATGTGTTTCTGGTGTCTTTAGCGGAGGAGGATGAGGATAAAGAGGATGATTTCCGGGCTCCGCTCTATAAGACAGTGGAGATCAAAGGCATCCAGGTGCGCATGAAGTGGTGTTCAACCTGCCGCTTCTACCGCCCGCCACGCTGCTCTCACTGCTCAGTGTGCGACAACTGTGTCGAGGTAAAGTTTGACAACACATCCATGTCTCTGGAATTATTAAACTATATGTTTGATAATGAATGTATAGAAATCTGAACAGCAATAATTCTTGAAAGGAGTGAAAGAGGCGTGAATCTCAATTTGATTCAATTGCACTGAATGATCCTCGATGCATCTCAATAGATTGCTTCCTTAATTTTCTATTTGTCAATTAATGTATTCAGTCAGATAAGTTCGAACTCCCTTCATATTTAGGACGTCCTGTCAAAGACCTGGCTACAACTGTCTACAATATAAAAAGCTGTATCTTTTTTCAAAACCAGCATCTGTGTGACCAATCTTGCTACATAGACATTACAAAAACAAAACAATAACACATCTGCATTATATTACACATGTGATTCAACAGATATTGTTTTGACATAGCAGCTTTAAAGGAGAACGCCTCCTGAATGTGGCAAATATGACTCTAATGCACACACCTCTCAGAGTTGGACGGCACAGTTGACAGTGCCTACTCACTTCTGATTAGTTGGGCTCTCTATATTCTTTTTGGCTGCAGCTGTTAATCCAAAATGTGCCCAAATGTCCGCTCCTAAATTACTGGGTGTGGGTGTTTTTTATTTTTTTTTGAATCACTTGCTGCTGATCTCTGCCTCCCCCCACCATATCTCCCAACATATAAAAGTAGTGTTAGCCTATTGTACGCCCACAATTTATTGCATAATAGCGATGTTGCTGCATAACTTTTATTGTTTATTGTTCAGCTGATGCCGGACAACCAACAATCAACATAAGAAGGTTATAATGTTGCGTAGGCAGCAAACACCCAGTAATGCTCTGTCACTACATCGATGCAAAATCTTCCGTATCAGCATCACAGTGCATCTTAGAATCGAGAAATTTCCACACCTCTGTACCTCTGTGTTCCGTTTGTCTTCGAGCAAGTCCTAAATTCACAGCGAGCTCTCATAAACTCCTGTGTGACTTAACAGCTCAACCCAGATCGGTCCTATTCTTAGTTTAGCATGTGTGAGTGTGGGAGGCAGAAATCGTCTGTTCGTCTGATCTTGAGTTTTGCAGTGTTTGCTTATCATCATCATTATCTTCTTGTCTTCCTTTGATCCTGCTCTCTCTCAGGATTTCGACCATCACTGTCCATGGGTGAACAACTGCATTGGCCGGAGGAATTATCGCCATTTCTTCCTCTTCCTGCTGTCGCTTACCACCCATATCATGAACGTGTTTGGCTTCGGCCTGGTTTATGTCCTGCACCACCGCCAGCAGCTGGACACACCACATGCTGCTGTCACGTATCCTTTACTTGGCTCACTGCAGGACAAATTATGAGACTAACCCTTTCCCCTTTTTATTTCTATTGTGATTTTTTACTTTGTGCTGCATGTGTTGTAATCTCCTTGACCATCTCCTCTCAGTATGGCTGTAATGTGTGTGGCTGGTCTGTTTTTTGTCCCAGTCGCTGGTCTGACTGGGTTCCACATAGTGTTAGTGGCCCGTGGTAGGACCACAAATGAACAGGTACAGACTGGAGCTGGTTGTGTGTGTCACATTCTGAATTCATTCAGAACTCATTCAGTCAGACAGATTTTAATGTAGAAGGCTGAATGTTTTTCCTCTCCTCCACCCTCTCGCTGTAGGTGACAGGGAAGTTTCGAGGAGGCGTTAACCCCTTCACCAATGGCTGCTTGAGGAATATTTCACATGTGCTCTGCAGCTCCCAGGCTCCCAGGTCAGCCTTCCTCTCTCCTCTGCACTCATCTGTTTACTCCTTAAACACTGCAAAGTTCATGTGAGCCTGCTCGCCTGTATCGATTTCATTAGGATTAAACAAGATGTGTATGTCCCTCTAACAGATACATGGGACGATGGCGGAGCCCTCAAGCAATGGAAGTACAGCCACCGTTTCTCAGACCGCCTCTCACTGAGGCTCAGCTCGAGGCCAAGGTCCTGGACAACGGCATCCAGAATGACCGACACAGCACCAGGGTGAGTGAGACTAAATCTAAAAAAACGGCCAAAGTAAGTGATTTACATGTAAAAGTTTGGATGTTGGAATTCCAGAGATGTTTTTGGCATTTCAGCGTTATTTAGGAATAAATGGTGTATATTGTCTGTACCTATTGTGGGATGAAAATGTCCTTTTTTAGGGATACAGAAAATTGTATCCTGTGTTTATATTGGATATATATATTGGAGACTAATAAGCGTAGTTTCTGAAATGGCCCTCCAAAAATGTAAATATAACGTTTTTGGCTCAAAATTAATCCAATATTAGAGCCGACTGATATCGACATGATATATCAGACATTGGCCTTGACTTGTGACTTTGAAAGAAAACTGAATAACCGTGCACACTGTACATAACGTGAACTCACTTTATATAACCGACAGTTTGGTCCTCAGACCTTCCTAAAGAAGAAAACAAAAAGTGAGCTATGCCACAAATGAGCACATGAGCTGAACAGGCAGCTGATGTAGCCTGTAGTGGTGCTGCAGCTGCTGGCATGGATACTGGCACCAGTTGTAATTCTGCAAGTACACAGCTAATATAGACAAATAACATATTCGGAAATCTGTGATTCACCTCCTCCCGTCTATATTTAAGTAATTTATCCAATGGAAACTTTCTTAAACAATCCTTACATGTTGAAACTCAGTTAACAGTTACATTCATTTATTATTTAAAAATAATTTATCTCCACTTTGCCAGCTTTGTGTAATGTTAGCACAGCAATATAGCCCACTACTGTGAGAGAGTAACTCACCCTCTGAATGTGAGTGTATATAATACCATACCAGAACGCTCTGCCGCATGTGCTATCAGCAGTCTAAGTGGGCGTTCAGATTGAAAATAGTTTGAGTACATCAGTAAGTTTGAAAGTTTATTAGATGCCAAAACCTTGAGCAATGGTTTATGAAACAGGACTTTATACCACAAGAGGTTATTATTGCAACAACTATTCTGTCCTTGCAAGGCAAACAATCGAACTATACCAAGTGATCTATGGTCATTTTGTGTTGTAAAATAAAGTTACATTTTGACCCTCATCATTTATTTAATTAGATGGGATTTGGATTCAGCTTTTGTCATCACACTGAACAAAACCTGTAATGCTGTATATCTTTTCTGTGTTTTTTTTTTTTTTTTCAGTCCAAGAGCAGTCTAGATCAGATGGAGAGCCAGTCAGCTGATGCAGAGCCTCCACCTCCTCCGAAGCCGGAGCTTCGTTACCCCGGCCTGCCCCGTGCTGACACAGAGGGTAAGACGCACACAAATACACACGTACACTTTGATAGTGGTCAACATCTGAGTGTTGGGACATCGGGTAATGCTCAGGTACTTTCCTACTTCAGCTGAATGTTTTCAAATCACAGATGCAACTCTTTCAAATGTCACTTTTGGTTTCTTGCCACTCAGAGAGCAGCTTGTTGACTGAAGCTCCTCCTACGCCATCAATGTACAAGTACCGACCAGCCTACAACAGCCCGGGAAGGAACCACACTGCCCTCACACACCCCAACAAGGTACGTATGAACTTAGACTTGGACAGAGCTCAAGGTGTATCGAGTGTAAACAATTCACATAACATTATGCAGATGCTGTATATTACGAGTATTAACGACCTATTAACATAGTAAGCTTGTTTTAGCATTTATAAATTTCATGTGTTTTTCCTTATTTCACTAAAAAGAAGTGAAGTGAACAGAACAATATCCCATGGATTACTGTAACAGATGGTCTGGTGGATGACATGCCCGGCCCCTTCTAATTTACTTTGTGGTTAATACCATTCCCCTCTTTTTGTTTTTTTTACTTTAATTGATCATTCAGTGGCCATCGGTCGATCAGTAAGTCTCAGCTAGTGTCATCTGTGTGTGTGTATCCCTTTGGCTCTCTGTGTGTTTGAGTGGATCTATCCTTCCCCCCCCGAGACTGCATTGACTGGAATGTGTAGTTCATGTACTGTTTGTATTTGTATTTCCATTTAAGTGTTGATACACACAGTCTTTGACATGCAGTGTCAGTGCTTGTTCAAGCCAGTCAATGTCTCCAGTCCAGTAGTGTGATGATGGAGTAGAGCACCGGTCAAGCATCTAATTTCTCCCCACACCTCTTTACTTTCTGTTATAATCTGTAGAAAAACTGTTGTTTTTGGTGCTGTTATCTATTCTTTGTGGAACATTGTGATTTTCATCTTTCTTCTCTCCTCTTTGCTCCTGCCTTCATCTTCATCACACTATCCTCCTCTTCTCCTCTGCTCTACCTTTGGTCTGTTGGCTTCCCCTTTCCTCTCCTCAGATGATCCGTGGGGAGAGTCTTGACTCTCCATCTCCCTCCATCCTCCAGTCCAGCCGTCAGCCTAGCTACCGCTCGGAGCCGAGCAGCCTGGATGGGGCCACAGTAGTGGGGGGAGGTGTAGGGCCGCGTAGAGGGGGAGGGGAGAGGGGTGAGGGCCCCGGAGGCCCTAGCGGGACTACTGTGGGGTTGTCGGGGGGCATGTCGGGTTACTCCCTGACTGGGCGCTCCTACACCTCCTACCCATCCTCTCTGGTTTTGTCCACTGGCGGCTCACGCTCCTCCAGCCTGCGCTCAGCGCACACGGCACATAATCCACTGGCCACGCTCCAATCGGAGGGCACCACAGACACCAGCTACAAAAGCCTGGCCAATCAGACGCCTCGGAATGGCAGCCTGTCCTATGACAGCCTGCTGACGCCATCCGAGAGCCCAGAGTTTGAGTCAGCCGCCCACGAGCTGTCGCCGCAGAAGCCTCACGCTCTGTCTCCCTCAGCGACTCTAACAGGCCAGCCTGAGGTGATGTCACCCAGTACCCGGTTGCAGGGCTACACGTCGCCCTTCCTCTCAGCTCAGATTGCCCAGCAGAGGGAGGGGCAGCTGCTCCAGGGCTCTGCCACTTTCTCCTCCCCTCACAGGGCCTACCTGCGTGCTGTCAGTCCGCCCCCTCCCTCCTCTGGGCCTCCTGAGATCCAGCACCTTCTCCATCATAACCAGGACTCTTCTTCCCGAGCCACTCGTAACCCTTCCTCCTCATCCTCTTCCCCTGGGGTTCGCTCACTAGAGCCCCCTGTCTCCCCGCCACCTCGCGGCCTCTCCCTCGGCAAGTCCCAGTCTTATACTGGGGAGGCGGGGCCACAGCACAAACCTCGGCCCGCAGGAGGAAGCACTGTGCTGGGAGGGGGAGGAGCCGGAGGAGGGCAACAGGCTCCACAGTGAGTAGTGTTCCGTCTCCAGATCCGTCAGCCTGCTACTCTTCCTCCTTGTTCTCCTTTTCCTCCTAAACCTCTTCTTCTTCCTCCCTGGTTTGTGTCAGCCCTCCTCTTCCTCCCTGATCTGTGTGAGTCTTCCTTTTCCTCCTTTCTGGATTACAGCCGGTCTTTGCTTGTTTAGTGTTCAACAGTGTGAATGGAAGTTGTTGGTTCACCTGGTGGAATGTATGCATTAGTGATCAGAGCATGCCAGTACATGTTTAGCTGTGACTGCATGTTTAACCATGCTGCTATTTACTTCTGTCCTTTAGCCTTGTCCTTTTCATACTCACTTAGTTTAGTTACCGAATGCCTTACAATATCAATGGTAGAGAAACATTTTTATATTTGTGCTTGTTTGTTGTTATTTTTTAAGTAGAACCACTCACCTCCACATCCATTTATCCTCTGTCCTCATCCCTCACTCCCCTCCCCTTCCTGATGAATGTCCAATCAGATCCACCTCTCGCCCAGTCTTGGCCAATCACACCACATCCAAACCAGGGGGCGGGGTGAAGAAGGTGACAGGCGTTGGAGGGACCACTTACGAGATATCGGTTTGAGTGACAGACATCCTTCAGGGTCTATCACAAGGAGCTGGAATGAGGAAAGTCACTGGACTACTTCGACCTAAGCTGGATATTATTCATGACTGCAGGCCCCTGAAAAACAGACAGTTCTCCGCCGCAGCAGACTAAAGGAGCAGGCTGTACTTACTTTGTTATCTTTGTAACGCCACTGGCCACTCTTCTCTGTAAGCCTTTCAGATTTGAACAAAGAGTTAAATGGGACACTGGTTTATTTTTCACAGGATCAATTCGTCTCCGTTTAGCCACTTTGTGAGCCATAGGCTGATGTGACTGTATCATCACGGCTGGGTACAGATATGTCTAAAGAACACGCATTGCTATTCAGTGATTTGCTGTTTTACTTTGGTACATTAGCACACAGAGTATTGACCACCGTGTCCAACACTTGAGGAAACGATGGCCTTTATAGGGAGGATTCAGGACCGTTGACCAATCGAAACGTCATCTTCTCCTCTGTCTGATCGGACCACGCAACCTGTTTATCGAGAAGAGTCCAACCTATAAACACAGTATCATTTTAGTTTTATAAATCTTTTTTTTTTTTAAATATTGTTTTATATAAATGTGTAAAATCTTGCAGATTATTATTGGGTCAGATTGTCAGGTATTGCAGATGACTATTGATGAGGGTGGCAGATGTACTGTGTGTAATTATTCATGAAAGCGATTTCTAATCAGTTGCCTGTTTATATTTAATGGCTGCATCAGCCACTCATGAGCTCTTGCTGGAATTGACATCGTCCAAAGAGAATGATGACCCTTTGGTGGACAGCTGAAGTGGCAAAATGATTGAGCTTAATTTTTTTTTTTGAAAGCCACAAAGAAATTCTGAATCACAATTGCAGCACAAGCATCTTTGTGGAATGTACGCTTGTAATGTTTATGCTAGAGACATTATGCAAAATCTGTTTGTAGCTTTAAGATCATTGTGTCTTTTTTGGTGTTTTTTTATTTCTTTTCTGTAATGTTTTGTCTGTGACTCAAATCAAGATGCTAGCAGAACCTTATACCTTTAACCGATGGCCAGCCAAATAGGGGCAACGAGGGGAAGGGCTTATTTATTTCACCAGACAAGACAACCTTGTAGTTTTGGACACAATTTCAAACCAGTTTCTCTACAAGTATGTTCTTTTTCTTTTTATGAGCAAAGAAGTATGAATATTTTTTATGAAAAAAAAAAAAAAAATTACAAATGAAATTGTGAATGCAAATATGCCACTGAATAGACTTAAGGAGGGACTGGTTTGCAATTTTTGCCTTGAACCCATTCACAGCGAAACAAGCGCATTTTTTTTCTATTGGTTTTTACTTTTACACGTTTCTGAGAAAAAAATATTAGGCAGATTAGATTTTATTTTGATTGAGTTTAAAAAAAACTTCTGTAAAGGTACAAGGGAAGTGTGTTGGAGTTCGTGTCTTTCAGGAACGGGCATTACAGTAAAGTTTTTATTTATTTTATTTTCTTCTATCAAAGCCCACAGTAGTATTTGCAGTAGAATGTCAAAGCTGGCTGAATGTAGCACGTCTTTGGGGGAAAGTACACGCTTGAAGCACACAAGTATCATCCCTCAACCCAAACGACTGTGTTACGAGTTTTCCACCCTCCCAGGCTATGTCTTCGGTGTGCATGTGTTTTTGTTTTTTTTGTTTGTCGTGCTGAATGCTTCACTGGCGTGTATACTTGTGAGTTTACCAACCAGTTCATGTGTGGGTGGTATCAAGAAAAGAATCACTAATGGCACAAGCAGCCGTCGTACAGAGATAAAGACAACCCGTGTGTTACTTTTCTTCCTGCTCTGACCGAGGACGATGAACAATTTGAAACTATGTGGGTATAGTCGTATACTTCTGTGTGAGATAAAATATCGCTATTGTGGGCTGTGATGAATGGAACGAGTTTCACAAATATCTGTAACGAGTACATTAAAGACATTTCCAAAATGGCCTTATAAAGAATTTTTAAAAAGATGTCTTCAGAATAAAAAGGTCAAACTGATGAAAAACTGAAAGCATCCTGAATCTTAATTTTACACCCTTTATTTCAATTTCAGCTGTCATTTTTTTAAAACTTTGTTTTGACATACGAGACATCAGTAAACACTGTAGTTTCAAAATACAGGCAGCAAAGATTACAAGCAGTAATGAGATGTTGCTGAAAGTAGCAAAAAAAAACGATCATTACAAAAAAAAGGCATTTTCTTAAATAACTTAAGGTCTGTAATAAAATGTCCAAATCAATGCTCATCTGCATCATACCCAGTCACACCAGGAAAACGTGGTCCAGCTTTTTTGGGTATTTAATTGCCACAGTAAAGACTTAACGTAGAGATGACATCTAGTGGTGGTTGAATCTATTTTCCTCTCTCCATTCCATGGTATTATGGACTTCTTTAATAACGTAAGGCACGGCAATTGTAGTAGAAAACGAACGGCTTCTTGCAGCCTTTCTCTGAATCATCCTCACTGGTCTTTCTTGCTCTCTGTGGGCTGCTCAGGACCGAGCTCGTCGATGCCCTCCTCTGGCTTAGAGCCGTTCTGCTCCTCTTCTTTCAACTCTCGGCCTTTGTTCAGCTTCTTCGACTTCTGGAAGAGCTCGTTGAGGTTAAACTCTCGAATGATGTTCTCCTAGGGATGAAATACGCTTCATATTAGCATATATGTGTGCATGTAAGGCCATTTCAAGCAACAACCCACTCCGTACATAACACCGTGTGTTTGTTTAAGATAGACTTACATCATTGAAGGTCCAAGATACAGCTCTCCCTTTACTGTCCACCATGGGACGTCTCATAAGTTCCCGCCCGCCTTGGAAAAGCACTAGCGAGGGCAGCTGCTTTGCCAGAGGAGAGGTACTGATCTTGTACCTGTTCAGACAGAATTGATGGGACAGTCAATTTCAAAGAACCTACCATAATAAGCATAAACAAACAAACTTGTGGCATTTAAACTAACAGCCAAAGGAGAAAATGACTGACCTCTGTGAAACCTCTCCATAGCGTCCGATGTCCACCTTCCCAAACCTGAGTCCAGCACAGTTGTACCTGCAGAACGTGGAGGAAGATGCGCAACACATTAAGCACCTCGAGTCAAGACTGAAGACGTGGCCACACATCCAATACGCTTCTATTTTTGACTGACATTTGACTTCTGCAGAACCGTAACACAGCAGCTTAATTCAACAATGTGACAAAATGACTTCTAAATAAAAGAAAAATATACAATGCAACTTATCATGATCAAAATCTATATCTATAGAAATATTTTGTTTTTAAACGTAGTGTTTAACCAAGGAAACAGACACCATGGTTGCTTATTTATAAAAAAAAAAAAAAAGGGGTGACTGATGATTTGCAGGCTTATAATCAAAAATGTGTATTCCTTCAGTAGCTCAGCCGATCACAACTATATCTGTTTTACCGGAAGCGTCT
>OMLP01023769.1:45090-55231 GCA_900302685.1 Spondyliosoma cantharus | reverse complement strand
GAAGCGTCTAATGAGACAATGCGTAGGCCTCATTATCTTTACTACTGGAAGGCCTGTATTAACTTTTCTCTTACTTGAGAGAAAGGTCAGCAAAGACGGGAGCAAACGACTGACATTCAGAGGACCAGTTGGCGTAGAATTCAACAATCCAGGTGACACGACTGTCTTTCTGCAGCTCCTCCTAATCACTCAATAACACAACATTACATTAGAACAGGTGACACAGGTGTAGATCTCCACCATTCACATCCACTCATGTACAGGGCTGGGACACCATCAGTTCAAGAGATCAAATGTTTAAACACTTCAATTTCAAATGTCTGACATTCAATTAACATAATGTTCACGTTTGAAGGACAAAATGCAGCAAAACGTTGGTTATCTTTGAATTGAACTACACAAAAACAATATAAAGAAGCTCACATCTTCAAGTTCTTATTATATTACATATGAATACTTATAGAAACCATAAACTCCCAGTCCCAACAGACTGAGCTTAAAGTTGTTCCCGCCAGTCGTGCTGTTTTCAAAGCTTTCACTTATCATATCAGAGGCCTGAGGTAAAACTATACATCCCTGTGGTCATTTGACACCAGAAAATAAAATGACATGCATTTAAACAACTGCAACCAGTGCAGCCTGAAGCGTAACACTCACATCGATGGTCGTGTCACTGAAGTACTTGATGTATTCGGGGCCCATGTAGAGTGGCGGCTTACAGGTCATGAGGAATGCTGGAGACAAAGCAGAGAAAAACCGACTAATGAGTTTACAGTTTACAAACGGAACCAAGCTGACAAGAGTCTTTATCGTACATCCCCAATAGTAATGTATGTGTCCACTTTTATGGAAGACAGTTTACAATAAACATCCCTTCCCAGAACTTCACATTAATCAGGAGTTGGGGCAGCATTTGCTTTAAGGGATATAACTCCACTGACCGACACACAGTGAGATGTAGAGGATGCCGAGCCGAATGTCCAGCCTGAAGAAGAGGATGACGTTGGCCACTTTGCTGAACATGAACAAGTTGCCCATGTGCTGCTCCAGTGTGACTATGAAAGAGAGAGAAAGGGAGCGAGAGCGGGAGAAAGTCATTCAAACAGTGGATCCAAGGTCAGAAGGAGGCAGGATTTCACTGTAATGTTTACACAACAAAGCAAAGTTTGTAGTAAGGCACTTCCTGGGTGTGGCTTGGCGCGGGGCTTCTCACTCGTGCATTTCAATCTGTTACTTATTAGGTCACAAATACCTACCTGGTTGAAGTTTAACAGTTACGACGTTCAAGCAGTCACACAATTGTCTATGTTTTAGCTTAGAGAGGAGGTTTAATGAGGAGATACACGTGCCTCGATAAAGTCCTGGTGGTTCCCGGCTCCAAAGCTGGAAATCACTGGTTTGTGTTGGCCACTTTTGCTGATGTGACCGTTTACAGTGTAAACAAATACTTACCATGTTATGACATCAGTTGTTTTACACATATGTATATGTGTCTGTAGTGTGTGTGTGTGTGTAACTCACTAGCTCTCCTGTTCTTCATCATCACTATTGCACTCAGAAACATAAGAATCTCCACTTCTCGCTGTAACACAAAAACATGAAACAACTTTTTGAACTTTGTTCTTCATTTAAGTTGCCATCTTAACACCTGTCCAAGCACTACAGATGAAAACTGGCCTCTTTGCTAATATTTACAATAATTTTCATTAATATGCACTGTCCCTGAGAAATAAAGTGAACAGATTAAAGTAACACAAGTGAGTAAATGAGCTAACTTTGCCCCACCATATTTAGCAGCACAGCAGGCAACACTACCCCCACCATGCTCCATGCTCACCCAGTCAAAGTCGCAGGAGTTGCCGTCCTCCCTCTGGGTCGCCAGGTGCTCGCACAGCCCGGGAGCCTTTCGGACTACCAGGAAGGCGACGGTCATGAGGAACGACGTGATATAATAAGGTTTCAGAAGCCATTTGTAAATCTGAGGTAAGTGGAACAAGAAAGTACAGAGTCCTGTGATCAGACCCATGGTGGCGCACACGACAGTCGCCGACAAGGAGTTTGAGGAGGACTGACAGCTGAAGTGACTCTGCCTGGACTTGTTTTCGAGCTGCGCATGCGCCACATTAACCGCTTTCGTGTTTTCTGGGTGCAACGACTCGCCGTAGATTTGGCGGGTACTGCAAAACGTAAACAGAGGGAGCTGCGAAGATGGAGCAAAGCGAAGCAGCAACACAAAAGGAGACTGTAGGTAACGCGTGTGTTAAAGACTCCGGTGAAAACCAGAGTAATGAAGCCACGGGCGAAGTTCCGTCACAGGAGTCGAACCCTGGGTCAGTTTGTAAGCCGCCCGAGGAGAAGGAACCTCGGTTCAAGAGGCTGAAGTTGTTCGAAAAAGCGACGAATATGAGCCTGGAGAAGTTCATCGACCATGCCAGGTAACGTGTCAAGTGTGTTAATAGTGTAAATCTTAGTGTTATTTATCATCATTAATGTAAAAGACAGTGTATTTATGAAGAGATGCACAGGTTTGGGTGAGTTAAATGGCTGTGAGCTGAGGTTGCTAACGATACCAAGCTAACATGAGAAGACACAACAGTTAAGATACAAAAGCAGTGTGTGATGGCTGCTCTGTGGTTTCACCTGGCGTCAAGGACTGAGATCTCACGAGAAGTGCAAGTGACGATCACGTGCAGCATTCACTGACACACCTGTCATAGAAATTACCCAAGACAGACCTTATTGAAACGACCTGAGCATTTTAAAGAAAGTTAAATATTCAGTGTGGATTATTGAAAACAAGAAAAATTGTGTTATCTGGAGAAAAAAACGTATAACTTTTAGGACCTACCTGCTCTGCTTTAAGGTATTATAGTTGTCTATGGTTGATAAAATGGTGAGAAAAGGTTCCCAGAGTTGCTTGTGGAAACACTGACATGATAGTTGAGTAGTTACAGAGCCAGTAAGGAATTAATCAGGAACAACTCGATAATTAATTAATCCTTAATGAGTAATTCCTAAATAACTAATTTGAACACTAAATAGTAGATGATAATGAATGACTAGAGAGCAGACAGGGAGATACTATGTCAATTAATCGTTAGGTAACGATTAGGTAATAAATATCTAAATCTACATACTGACCACTTGCTTCATGAAATGTTCTTGATTAACTATGAACCAGCTGTTTAATGGCACAAACTACAAGTAAACATAATACTGAGTAGTTACAGCTAGACTTGTTAATTACTCATTTAGTAATCATTGATTACTTTTTTGTCACTCTTAAGTAAAGTCATACATCATATTGAGTATTTACCCAGTAGTCCCTCATCACTTCATGATTTTGCCATTGAGTTTTCCCCTGGGAGTTCACAGTTAGTTTGGTTTTCTTTAGAGATTATTTTGCAGAAAAAGATGCTTGGGGTAATTTCTCATGAGTTGATACCCAGTGAAGTTTACTGTTTCAATACACTGATATCATTTTAAACAATTAGGTGTATTCTTAAACTGTAAATGATTTTGCCTCTGTTACAAATCTTTGACACAAGTGTTTGATAACCGTAGTAATGTATCGATATTACTACTACTATTACTACTACTCCCTAATATCAGCATCAGCCCACAAAATTGAGGATCAATTGGGCTCTATTATTCAACCCATCATTTCAGTACTAGATAAGTTGACTTTTTATTCACTCTCAGTTTTGACAGATTCAGCAGCACATTTCTTCCGCTGTACAAGCAAAACCCTCAGAGGATGGAGAGCATTCATAAGCAGTTCATAGAGGAGTTGCGGAAGACTATAAAGGTTTGCGGCACATCATGTCAATCTTTGTATGAAAATGAAAAAAAAAAACAATAGATAGTCCACTGCCTTGTTGTTTGTATTAAATGTCTACCTGCCTTTATTTCCACCTGTTTATATGAATGCCTGTGTCTGTGCATGTGAAGGAGGACATCAGTGGGTTGATCAAAGACGGTGGATTAGACGTCAAACTGGATGAGCTGGACAAATTGGAGTGTGCTGCCAAGAACAATCCAAAACCTGCATGGTCAGTAAGCAGCCTTCGTGCACCTTCTGTTCCTCTAGAGTGAAATTATTTGCTGGTACATATCCATACTTACCCTTTCTGCATTGCACTGTGTATCATCATTGTTATATCTCTATTTCTATTTTGCAATGTGATTAAAATGTATATCATCTCACATATGATATTAGGCGGCCAAGTGGGGTTCCTGAGCAGGACTTTTGCAGCTTTTTGATCCCGTATTATCAAAAGCAAGAGGCCTACATGCGACCGGAGCTGAAAAAGATTAAAGCAGAGAATGCTGCCCTGGCACAGAAAGTTCAGGCTGGCAGAGAGAGTATCGCTCAGACTGAACAACGTATTTCTGCAGCTGTTGATGAGTGGAAGGTAAGAGAGAGAAAAAAAGAAAATACATTATACAGGCATATTTTTACAGTTGTTGAATAAATCTGAGGCACTCAAGAGGCTGAGTTTAACAGTGTGATTGCTGCTGAATCATAACAATTAGTTAAAACATTCTTACGCATTTCAGTCATAGAGGAATTAATCAGGGCATGTGCAGTTTGGTTGTTTTGGGCCTATTTCATGTATGGTTTAGCAAATACTTACTAATTCTACTCGGGGTGGCTGTAGCTCAGCAGGTAGAGCAGATCGTCTAGTGATCGGAAGGTTGCTGGTTTGAATCCCGGCTCCCCTGGGCCGAGCTGATGCTGAGCTGCATGTCGAATTGTCCTTGAGCAAGACACTGAATACCAAATTGCTCCTGATGTGCAGTTGGCACCTTGTGTGACAGCCTCAGTGATCAGTGTATGAATGTGTGTGAATGGGTGAATGTGGCAAGTATTGTAAAGGGTTTTGAGTACCGGAAAAAGCAATATATAAATGCAAGCCCATTTACATGATCAGTATGGACATTTATTTCCACAATTAGTCTTTAGCTGCCTATAGTCAAACTACTACTTACTTGTCCATATTGATCATGTGACTATTTGCCAACCTGCGTGCTGAACATTGTCGTCATGTGACTTTAAATGTCCAGAGGTATAGGCAGTAAGCGGCTTCGTCAACAATTCTGATCTAGTAATATCCCCAAATTGAAAAACACCATGTTTCCACACCAGAGCATCACTCCTTGCATACTGTTTTTTGTCTGTTTATTTTGACACTCACAAAGAGGATGCATGAGTACGCAAAAGTATGAATATTTTTTGTCCCCAAAAATAATGCAAGACATTTAATTTGACTTTTAATGCATAATTGTGCATATACCAATATCCCTTACTCATTTTGAGAAGTGTCAGTGGAATGTAGTGCTTGAATCATTACTCTAAAATGTATCTGTACAAATGAATATTCAAACACTTTTATATAATGCATAGAAAATATATAATTTTAATGTTAGTATAATTAATTTTGTAAGAGCTGCATGATTGGGCAGTATCTATCAATGGCTGCATTTTACTGCAAATAACTTTGATATATTGTAAACAGGAGTGATGTTTTTAAAACAATTATCAAAAGACATGGTAATGGAACATAGATACATGTGCATGATAGCATAATAGAAATGTAAAATAGAAGTTTGTCTTGAGTGCTAACAGTTTTTGGTGTTTTTCTTTTAACTTTCAGGAATCGGTCACAGAGTTTGAAAGGCTGGCATCTTCTCTCTGCCCTGCTGATGTCTTTGATGTGTGATGTTCAAATGATTTGACCTGCACATATATCCACTAACTTAACTGTACATATTAGCTTTGTTTACATAACCTGTGTGTCTGAAAATAAACGTGAAATCTTGGAAACAAAAAATTGGATTGTGACCGCTCTAACTATATCGTCATTATGGTAATGTGCGTGCTTATGTCTGGCATTACGGTACGTGGGCAATGAAAACGATGCCACAAAGAAGAAGTGGAGAGTCGAGGAGCTGACACTCGGATGGGTTCGTGCAGAGCTCCATCCTAATTAGTAGCAGGCCACAAGCTTGAAGAAACCGTCTTTTTCTATCTATATAAATGTATTCTTCGCGATAGATATGACGGAAATGTTTTCAACTCTGTTCGGGCAAAATGAAGCCCAGGGACCTCCCGGCTCGTCGGCTCTGGGGTTCGGACCGGGGAAACCTCCGCCGCCGCTGCCCCAAAATCAAGTCTCTATGACGGGGCAGATGCCACCGCAGCTCGGGGATGAAGGGCCTGCGCTGCGGAAGCCCGGAGCCATGAATGAACCTTTCTACTTACTGCGAGAGCTTCCTGGTACTGCTACACCATTATACTTACTGTCTGCTTTGTATGATGGTTGTTTGTTAATTTAGAGAAAGAGTTGAGCTGCTATCAAAGGTTGCTAAGCAGTTTGTAAACAATGCTAGCTAAGCTAACGTTGGCCAACAAGACAACGCTAACTGCTAAGTGTTGAGTAAGCTAATAACCGGTCTTAGCTTACCTGTTTTTCCACAAGTTGGGCTATTTTTTAATGTTATATATGACACTAAAACATTTCTGACCAAGTTTCATGCGTTTTAACTTCACTCTTGTGTTAAAGTTAGCTGATAGTTATGTAACGCTAATTGTTGAAACCACAGAAATGACACAAGTTGTTGTTGGATAGAGATATTTTTGCTGGGATACCTAACTTGGCAGATGTCCAAATTACTTCAACGTGACAAGACAAGACTGGTGATTTTTGCGTGAGTTACAGTGATTATAAATATGTGTGTTTAGTTGGAAACGAGTTAACGGGAAACACCAACCTCATCACGCACTACAACCTGGAGCACGCCTACAACAAATTCTGTGGAAAGAAGGTGAAGGAGAAGCTCAGCAACTTTCTGCCAGAGTTACCAGGTGGGCTACACATACTTCATAAGTAAAGTACATGTAGTTAAGATAATGGTTCGTGTATGATTTTGTCCTTGATATGCGTTTATTCTGTTATAATTTTACATTGGGTGCTCATTGGCAGCTGGCAATTATCTTGAAGGGTCTAAACTCCAGCAACATTTGGAAGTATTGAGACTGAAACATTTTGGTTGTGACCATCATCAGGGTATCAAAACCATGTTTTTCCTTCATAAATTGTATTGGACTGTATTTACATAGTGCTCTTCTGCCTTAAAGGACAAAGAGTGTCATAACGTGCACACCAATAGTAGCAGAGTTCCAATTCAAGATGCTGGCCTGCTCATCTGGAGCACCTTGGGTTTCAGGGTCCTGCTTGATCATGTTTTGATACATGGAGAGGAGAAGTCTGATTGAACTGCCAGCCTTGCAAGCAATGGACGACCTCTTCTTGAGCCACAATGGCTCCAGATTCACCGATCAATGATGATTGTGATGACGTCTCCAAGCCAAAATGCGTTTGTCTCGCAATACAGTTGTTGCTGTAGTTTTGTCCTTTTTAAACAATGCTCTGTGAGGAAATTTTACCTTTATTGGTGAAGCTGTTATTCCAAGACCAGCACTACCCCTATGTCCTTTAGAAGTTGAGGTATACATAGACATACTGTATAGTTGTAATACTGGTCTGTGAGTCCATCATTGTGGTTCATATCTGATCTGTAAATAATCCAATCCTATATAGGGGGGCCCCCATTAGCTCGGTTGGTAGAGCCCCCGCCCTCCCTGTTACCTGTCATCTCTGAGCTGCCTATCAATAAAGTCATTAAAAAGCCCCCCAAAAAGTATTATCTACAGTGGTGAAATTATATCAGCCCAATGAACAACCCTTACATGTCACTGCTTTAGTTTTTGACATCATCTCACCATCCAAATTCCTCTTGTTTGCCTATTTATTCAATTGCAGAAAGAGCTGAATGTGATTACATCTCTATCGCTGTGTGTTCAGTGCTCATCAACTCGCACTTTCATTGCTTATATTTTACTCTTGTCTGATCCCTTCCATGCTGCAGGTATGATTGACTGTCCGGGCACTCAAGACGGCAGCTCGTTGCGGTCTCTGATCGATAAGCCCCCAGTGTGTGGCAATTCCTTCAGCCCCTTGACCGGCGCTCTGCTCACAGGCTTCAGACTACACACAGGACCGGTACTGACTGAACCCAACACACAAGTTCTAAAGCATTTTTAGCATGCTGACAGGTTTCCCTTGTTTGTCAATTATATTGTTCCTTATTTACACACATGAACGTTGTTTTTTCTCCCCCAGCTCCCAGAACAGTACAGACTGATGCACATACAGCCTCCAAAGAAGAAGAGCAAACACAAGCACAAACACCATCGGCCACAGGATCCATTACCACAAGGTATGACATAAAGTACACATATATATACGAAAGTAATTAACGTACAGGGTTCCCACATGTCCTCGAACACCTGGAAAATAGTTGACCAATTTTTCCAACACATGGAAAATGAGATAAGACGCAAAATGTCCTGGAAAATCTTGTGTTGTCCTGGAAATGTATTGAAACATTTTACTATATTTCTATAGTAAAGCTCCCCAAAACGGATGACGTTGTCATCTGAAAGGGCTATGTTAAGTTTAGGATCATATTAATGTTCAAATGGTAACGTTGGTTTATGGACAAGAGGATTTTGATTAAGTCATACAGTAGCACCTACAGGCTGGATGACATTGAGGTAATGTTAATAATGTGCACACATTATGCCTAAAGTGTAAATGTTAGTGGGTTAGGGTTAGTAAGTTAGTAGGCTGGTAACTGTGGTAGTTAAGTTCACAGATTAACGTTGCTTGTTGAATAAAATTAAACTGATAAGCATGTTTGGTTCAGTTGCTAAAGTTGTTTTACTTGCTAGCTCAAATATGTGTTGGCCATGGTTCAGAGAGTTTGATGATGATGATGATGATGATGATGGATGGTATGCTGGGGTTAAAATTATGAATGGCTGCCTAGCTGCATGTCAGGCATCGGCAAAAATACTGGCTTTGCTAGTATTGTTTCTTCAAACACAATGCTGCACTGTTATGGTAACATGATATGAAATGTTAAACTTCTTTAGCGGCATCCCATAGTGCGTGGGTGGGTGCCTCGTTAAAGACTCCACTTAATATAACGAGTAAAGGGGTTGAAGTATGGTTTTACCATCTTTATTACTTTTTTATTATTAATTTCCTAAATGTGTGACACGGAGTGACTGATTTAAAAACTGATGCTCTCGGCTTCATTCAGTGGAATCCTGTTGGTGATGGTTCTGGGCATTTTCAGTGGTATAACTGGGAAACCAGGTGCGCTTTCAATCACAGAAGTAGATCATTGTGGTGTTTATTGTGAATCCAGTGATGCTCTTCACTGATCGAAGCCACCTGCCTGTTTGTGACATAGCCTTTAGTGTTGATTGGCTATTACTCATGAAGTGTAACTAGTTAGTGCTGTGGGTGGGACTTTGAGGGATCCCTATCTGTCATACTGGCTAGATCATCACCGTAAAATGTCCTGGAAAAGTTCTCTTTGAAATCATCTCAAAAAAGAAGTGGAAACCCTTATGTAACGTGTTCAGGCCACTAACCTGCTTCTTTTTGATGTCACAGAAACTCCATCAGACTCTGATCCCAAGAAGAAGAAGAAAAAGAGGGACGACGATCCCGACCGCAAGAAAAAGAAGAAGGACAAGAAAAAGAAGAAGGTAAAGAAATCAGTTATTAGATGATGTTGAGGCAATCTATCCACAATATAGCCACTTGAGGGAATTTCCAACGCGTTTTTGTGCAAAAAGATGAGGTCTGACATGACGTATGCGTTTACCGTTTATTGAATGCGGAGAAAAAATATTTACAGAAAGCCGGCTGTGCTAATTGGCTAAACTGAAACTGAAACATGTCAATATAACGGAAAAACAGAAAGGCTAACGTTGTGATATAACAGAAAAACATCTCGGGCGAACATGGTGAGGACTGAGGAATCTGAATTTTGTGCTGAGCTCCTGGCACTATGTAATTGCATCTTCTTACTTATATATTGGCATTTGCACTAATCTGTCCAATGTTTTTGTTGTACTGTTGTTGTGTGCGGTGTCCTTGAGTGCTTTGAAAGGCGCCTTCAAATAAAATGTATTATTATTATTATTATTATTATTATTATTATTATTATTTACGTGACTCACCAAACCCATACACAACATATCATATTTATACATCAAAAT
>OMLP01023769.1:19672-40053 GCA_900302685.1 Spondyliosoma cantharus | reverse complement strand
GCAGCATAAAGGCCTCCGCAGCACGAGTGGATGAAGCCTCGGACCATCGTGTGGAGGATGAAGGTCAGGATCTGAGGAAGAAAGACAATAAATTGATCTGGTTTCTTTATTTTCTGGCTGCCACATCATGTGTGTTTATGTGTGTGTGTGTGTAGTACCTGCAGAGGCAGGCTGTCTATGAGGCAGCAGCATCCGAATGCGAGAAGCAGCATGTTGGTGAGAATGAAGGCTCTCATGGCGTTGGTCACTTTCTGGATCTTGCTGTCCCTCGTTGGCCCACTGGTCTTTCTAATGGGGACACAGACACAGAGGTGTGTTAACATTATGTGCTATGAAACTTACCAGACATTCTTGTTTTAACACCTGCCTTTACCCACGTAGTATTTAAATCCACATCATTGTATTAATGTTTTGTGAAAGTATCAATAGCCATTCGTGCAATATCGCCACAATACCAATATTAAGGAAAGTATGAAAATCAAATAAGTGATTGGTGCTTTGAGCAGACTTTGCAGCCTAAAAATATTGGGATATTATACTAAGGCAGTATTGCCCCACAGCCCTAAGAAGAACGTACTTCTGCTCTGTGCCTGGGATGATCTTCTCCTCTTCACACTCCTTCATCTTCCAGTCCATGATGTATCCGATCAGAGGACATGTGACCAGACACAGCAGCTGCAGAGTGCCGAAGATGGACGAGTAGAAACTCACTGGAGGGAGAATAGATTCGATCAAATTAAGAAGAAGAAATCAGAACATATGCCGGACAAGTTACTTTAAGTTTCCTAACACCGCTCACCTTTCTTTTCTGCCTCGATCAGCAGCTCCTCAGATGCTGAAATATAAAAAAAAAAACACAAAAAACTTTTAGATAACGCACAGTAAAAAAAACAACCCAGTTTGTTGGAAATGAAATGTCGAAGGTTTGACACTCACGATGCGTTTCACCGTGTGTCACCATGAACTCCAGCATCTTGTTCATCGCCCCCATGAAGAAGATGATCCTCAGCTGGGACATCCCCATGGTAACCAGGCTCCACAGGAAGATGGGAGAGAACACAGAGCGACGGAAAGGGACAGCATCTGAGAGAGGAGGTGATTTTTTTACATGTTAGGAGCTCGGGATGAAAGCAGGCATGTCATGTAGCATAAATAAGTGGTTCCCAACAAGGTTCCTATCCGTTTAATCCTCTTGTGACCCCTCAGAAGTCAGAGAAAGATCATTTCTGCAAAACGAAGTGGTTCCTTCTAAATTGCAAACTTTATTTCTTTAGATCTCTTAACACTAACTATGAAAAAAAAAGTAGCTTTTTGGTTGAATTGTTTTGTTTTAAAGGGACTCAAGCCTGAAAATTTTGGGGGCACTGATATAAAGATCTAAGAAGTTGGTTTGTTGACGTACTGGGTGCAGCCTCAGGTCCGTTAGGAAGTTTCTCTGTGGAGTGTCGGATGTCTCCATTCTTTTGGCTTAGTCTCTCTTCAGCACTCTTCTGCTCTGATGCCGGCAGCTCCAGCAGTTTCAGGATCTTACTGTTACAGAAACGCACCCGCAGTTACACATTGAGGTTGGATTGAAGGAGCGATGTTCCGATAAACCTTCAGATGTGTTGGAGCGGCCACACTGACCTGTAGTCGACCTCGTCAGGCGTTGGGAAGCCTTCTTTGGGCCAGTTGAGGAAGCAGTTGATAAAGACAAAACCGGCAAGACCCGCCCACATCCACATGATCACCTGGAAGGACACGCCTGCATCGTAGATCAGCTGGGAAGAAGAAACAGGGAGGACGAGTAATTATCGTTGTTGCATTCAGATTATGTTTTCTGGCCACCTGGGGGCAGCAGAACAAGCAGAACACTGACACACATCACCTTGTAAAGTTATTACGGTAAACGTTTTCACAAGCAGTCACATGTTTACACATCCAGCATACAGAGCAACATTAGCGTTATTTAGCCAGATGATCATAAGCACATTATTTCATCTCCATTTGTTGATACGACGGCTGCGTACAGGGGGCTGAAAGACAATCCTTATCTCTTGAGGGAACGGACCTCGGGTGATAATTCTCAGCGGTTTCATCACTACAAGGGACGCCTTTCACTTTCACACGATCATTTGATCCCTGGTAATGTAACAAATAATTCTTTTTTGCGCAGCTCTGAAGTGATGTGAAACACACGGAGCTCTTACGCCCTGTGGCTTCACTGAAAATCACTGGAACTCAAGATGACACGGGGTCGGAAAAACCCGGTCGTAACTTGTTTTCTGGCAGTGCACAGTGTGTAGTCTACTGTTCTGCTGCACCTCATTCTCATCAGTGAGTGAGCGACGCAGAGAAAGAAATAAAGTGTTAAAAGAAAAGGGGCATCTGTTATGAAAGATCTGCCACGTCGATTTTTCTGTTGATCATAGGGTCATTTTACCAACCAGGGCAGTGGCGCGCACAGACTCTCTTAAGGGGCCGAGGCAAAAAATGAATGAATGAATGAGAAGTGATGAATATTACTTCCAGTTCACGTGAGAGGAGCAAATTATTCTGCATTGTTTACTTAGAATTAAAAGTCAAATTGAAAGCATTCACCATAAAAGTTGCACTGGTCTTTTTTATTCTCTAAAAGTCACCAGAGAGCTCGAAACCAAGTCACCGAAAAGTTTTCTGTGGGAGGACTCACAAACCTCTGCTCTCAAATTATGCCTTCTAATTTTACCCGTAACATTGTTTATATCCTAAGAGTAAAAATACGACGGCACTATGACGATACATTTTTTTTTTTATGATTGCTTTGACAAATCCATGAAAAACGTTCTTCTTCTGTTATAAATTACCTTGACTCCGGGGAAGGTGACAGCAGAGGAGGCGTAGGAGCCGATCATCAGAGACATGACGGTGGAGCTCAGAGCACCGAACATGTTGGGGAGCTGCAGGGACAGAGGACGGAGACACAAGAAACACATTATATGAACAGACACAATAGAGTTCATTTTACAACATGTTAATATAGTCCTCCGCCGTGTGACATACATCAAACTTGAATGTAACCTGCATGTAAATGTAGTAAAATAAAGGTGCAGTATGTAATCTTGACCAGCAGAGGGCAGACACGAACCAGACTGCTCCTCCGTGTCCAGCCATCGTGACCTGGTCCTGCCTTTGGTGTTTGCACCCAGTAACACTTCTCTCTCCCCGCGGAGCAGCCTCATTAAAAAAATATTAGTTTCCATGTCATGAGGAAACAAGAAACAGAGTCATGGCCCAGTTTGGGTTTGAACCCACAGTTGAGACACAGACTAAGCTATACTTAGACACGCATCTACCGTCTTTATTCTTGCAATTTCGACAAATTCTTTTGAGGTGGGATTAAAAAACGTGGAAGCCGATCTATAGCCAGCTCTCTATGAACTTCACAGGGCTCGGCGGACTCGCTGTGAGGGCACTCACACGTCAAAGGGGACAAAGTGGTGGGCACCAGGCACTAACACATCATATATTAGGTCGACCTATTTACAGTAGTAAGAGGCTTACCGAACATAACAATGACCTACTGTGCTGCCAGCTCACTCAGTGTCCTTTGATTAGGGTGTTAAGTGGGTCAATCATGATTATAAAATCACATGTGTGGGATTTTAGGTGTGCTGCATGACAAGCTCGCTTTTCTCTCTCAGCACTGAGCGAGGTTTTCCAAACTTCTGCTGGCGTCAACTAATCTGCCCGCTGGGCCAGAGTTCACCGTGTACTGTCCACAGTGTGTGTCCACACCCTTACACCAACCTCACCGAGGCTCACCATAGGATGGCAAGTCCCAGTTGGGAAATTGGGAAATTAGGAACAGTGAGACAAATAATACGACTAACCTTTTACCGGCATTTTACCCTAACTCTAACCCGGCGTCCAGTCCAGTCCCAACAAATGATAAAACTACTTAACTTTGTTAAGATTTAAGTGGAGGACAGAAAGATGGATGCATAGAGGTGGAAGGATATGAGGTGATGACCTTTTCAATTATAAATCTACAAAACCCTGCTTACATGCAAAGATAGGATTGTACAAAATGTTGATTCTGCAGTATTTCAAGGTTGCAAACGCAACACTGACATCACATTTTTAAATTGATAAGGTGATATCGTTGGCAAACAGTTACAAAGCAACATTATCATTTATTTGGAGTTGTAGTTGTGTCCACCTGATGAATAAAAGTCCAGTGATAAGTTTTTCTAGAACTGTCCACTAGGTGCGAAAGGATCCATCGTTTCGGATTAATAAAATGATTACAGGCTCTGTTTAAGTACACCGCAGTTCATCACATTCAGCAGTCCACTTACAAACTTGTTGCTTAAAATTATTTATAATTATTAGGTGTTTTTATCAGTGTTATTTTCTTTTTTCTTTTCATTTATGGTCTTTTAATCGAAATCATATTGTAGCAGACGTTGCGATGTTGGTAAATATCGTAATTGTGATGAAACATCCCTCGTCCTCACCAACTCCTGAGGGAAATATCTCACTCTTTAGCTGCTCAGTACTTTACATGAACACCAGGCAGCTCGTCACCAACTTGACCATTTGGTGTCGGGGCCTCCTGCAGCAGTAAACGACACCGAGCAGTGAGAGTGAACAGTAAAGTTGGTATAAAGCTCTTAAGAGTCTGTTGATGATTATCAGTGGACTCGTTACTATGAGCTACTCCTCTCACATCTAATACTTTGTTATTGTAAAATATTGACTATAGCAGCTTTAACTGACCTTATACACTTATTTTACTCTTTAAAACGATGCAGTGACTCTTTTAAAAACGGATCAGTCACATTTGAAGGGGACTCCCTGGAGGGTTGGAGCTCATGAACTCCCCAGTAAAAGGTTTCTAAGAACTTTACTAGCCATATGGACATTCCTAGAGAGGCTTCTGGCTGCTCAGTGTGGCAAGATTTAAATGTATAAGGAGAATTTTTTTTGTGAAGTAGATGGTTTTGTGGGGGGTTGGCTGTTGCCTGAAGATTAGGCTGTGGTGACGGTTTGCGGCTGGCAGATGAATGTTTTTTTGTTAAAGGATGTTTGAGGTCCCTTCAAGAGCTGACACAACAATGAAGCTGGCAGGTAAACAGGAAAAAAAAAAAAAAAAGCTTTCCTGAGGATGTTCGAAAACGAGAGACTGACTGTCTGAGCGAGATGTGAAAAACAACCCGGAGAGAGAACACCCGTCCTCATTCAGCTCTTCTGAGAATCGAAATACCTCACGGTCGGCCTGTGGCCACGAGATGTACAGCGCTGGACTCTCTGGCTGCGGAGGTTTGTGGTATGTAGGGCGAGAGGGCCCTCTGAACACACACGGGGAGTTTGCATCTCTTTCTAATGTTGAGGCAAAGATATTCCAGCCATGTGAGACGTCGGCTGACTGGTGTTTTTTCAGAAGTCTGGCGACGAAAAAAGAAAAGCTTGACATGTGCGAGTTACATGTTCCAGCAGCAGCAGGCGTGATTCCCACCATGGTGTTCTGGCAGTTCCCATAAAATACATATTTCACACTGGGCCCTGCTGCAAATGTCCTGCATGCTAACGCTGCCAGAAAACATGTGACTGTTTGGAGGCACACTAGGGTCAACTGGTGTCAGAAAGTCACACACAAATGGAGCTTTGGCTGTTCAATTGTCACAGCTAATCAGTTCAGACTCTACTCCTGCTGTGCCCACTCACTTGGGTGTTGTTAGACCTTGGCACCGGGTTTAATTAAGACCTTAATCGCAAAGAGAACGGGGCCAAATGGTCGCTTAATGAGCACTGAAAATTTCGACGCAGCCCTGAACATGTCGAAAAGAGGCAGCGTATAAGGAGGAGAAAGTGGGATAAAAGTGAACAGGAGTGGGAGAAAAAAAGGAGAGAGGTGCGTGAAAATAAACAAGCAGAGGGACGAGAGAGGCAGTGGGAGTAACATTTTTTTTGGTTTGACTGATCTCTCCACGCCACAGCTGCGGCCCCCTCTCTCTCTCTGCAGACATCCCAGCAGGAAACACTAAACCACAGCTGATTAGCACCGGCTTCTTCTCTCCACCGCAACTCTCTGCCGCCCCTTTCTCCTTGATGGAAGACTGGTTCAAACCCTTATCTCTCGCAGCGTTGGCACAGGGGTCTTGTCCAGCTGCACCAGACTTATACAACACAAAAAAAAAGCTGTGAAGACACGGTGTCTTTACTTCAGCCAACTTTCTCAAGAAGCCTCAGAACACCTCGCCTGACTCTCGCTTTTTGAGGTCTCTTCCCGAAAGCATCCTCATTTTCCCTGAAGTGACCTCTATTTGTTGAGGAGGCTCAACCTCTAGACTAAAGTTAGCATGTCAACATATGACAGCTCTCATAACTGCAGCATGAATCAAAAAAGCACTGTCGGACAGGCCCCTGCACGCAGCCAGTCCTCTTGAAGGGCAGTTCCTGCTCTCTTCATGGGAAGCGGACTGTCCTCATTCCTTCAAATGCCAACACGACACACACACCCCTCTCATGGCATTTGGGGCATTGTTAACATGAATTATTAATGGAAGTAAAGTTTACGGGAACCAGGGCGTCCTGAAGGTTGTGTGCTCCTGGCAAAGATGGTGGCAGCAGAGAAACTAAGTCAGGTGTGTCCTTTAAGCTTCTTTTCTGGTTTCGTATGTGAACTTTAAAACCACAAGACTGTAGTTAGACGGGTTAATGAGGCTTGTGATCAGTCTAGACTAGAGTAACGGCTGGCTAATAAACAATGAACTGCACGATACGGACATTTTTTGAGGCTATTTTTTCCAGATCAGTTTTAATATCGTAGGGGGAAGAAAGACACATTGAGCCACAGGGCAAACTTCAAACCTTTATCGAGTCACGGAACAACCCTTTATAATTAAAAGGGAATTCACTCTCGATTTCTGTATTTCAGCCCAAAGAAGCTGCACTTGAACACACCGCAAAGACTACAGCGAGGATTGCAGGCAAACTGGCCTCTTTTGGAAACAAAGTGAAAACTGACTTTTATTTCTTTTCAAGGGGGTAATGTTTTCGGAAAACACAAAAAACAACAGGCCCAGACCCGGTAAATCTTAGCCCAGATCCAAATCGCGGGGCAGATACACACATTACCTTTTTTTTAATTATTGCCCAAACTGCACTACAGGTTTGAGCTGTCTTCAAAATGTTAATTTAGCCGTAAAGAAGAATAGTAATTTCTGCTGAGTGGATTATTTCTTTTCCAATTTTCGTCACTGCTCCTTGAATTAATTCCCATAATCTTTTGGCCCTCTTGCGATAATTTATCGGCTCCTGCTGAGGAACTTTTTTGATGATCTGCCAATTTTATGCTTTTGCTCGCAACACCTCTTAATATATTATGACTATACACATGGTAAATGTGCACACAACACGAGTGAAAATAGTGTCTGTAAAGTGAGGAGATAGCACCTTCGATCAAGGTCACCCAGTTATTTTATCTGCAATTTACAAAATGTTCCTTACAGACTAAAGGTTTTATTTGTGATCTGTCTTTTTGTCTGGAAAGCCAAATGTTTATTAGACTGCAGTTTTTCCATCTTCAACATATTATAAATGTAATTAAATCATATCAACAACAGAGATTCTTCTTGTTTTATAATCCAGTTTGAGCTTTTACTCTAAAGCACATGGTTTAAATCATGATATCACATGTGCGTGTTTGTGTGTGTGTGTGTGTTTGTCTGTCAGTCCTTGTCCTCTGTTGCTCTGCACAACAACAACAACAGTGTGGAGGTCAGTCAATGCTGGTACACTCAGACACACTTAGAGAGACACGGAGGTCGGACAGGGACACAGAGGTGAGGGAGTTGAACATTACTCAAGTGTAAGAGTGTGTGTGCGTGTGTAATATTAATTTTGCGATCAATGGAATAGAAAGAGCACAGTGCGATCCTGTGTGGGGAGTTATGTGAGTGTGTGTGTTAGTGGTCAAACACTACAGGGAGTTTCCTCGTTGCTGCGACACTGCAAACATATATATATATAACTGATCATTTGACAATCCAAACCCCAAATTAATTCCTATTTACATGACGTGTCTGGATTCTCCGCTGTTTGTCTGTGTGTGTTTGTCAAACAGAAAGACTGACTCATGGGAAACTGAGCCTCCACCTGTATCATGTTTTACCTGAGAAAGCAGAAGAAGAAGAACAGACAGCAGTCTGAATCCTGTTTAATTCCCCCCTTTGTTTCCCTGAAAGCTTTTAATAAGGTTATTAAAATCATTATATTCAACTATATTATATTGTGTATCCTCTTGTTCCAGCTTTATCAATCTTTAAACTGCATGTTTTGTGTTTTATTGCTTTGTGTCCTGTTCTGTTCAGCATTTTCACTCGTATGTTATGTGTTTTATTTTCACTGTCGCTTCTTAAATAAACTAAACTAAACGTTTTGTTGTTTTTGCTTTAAAATGACCTAAATGATAAATTGATAACAAAACATGACTTTTCTCTTTTTTTAAGCAATTGATTTATTGACTAATACCCCTTTCACACTGGATAAAAAAACCTGTTCCCACACTATAACATCTGGCTTTTGTTTTCAGTGGCAAAGGGTACACTCCATTATTAGTTATAGGCTCCAGCCGTGATCAGCAGTAATGAAAGCATGACACCCGAGTGGGATGTTGGTTCATAAACAGTTTTCCATCCATCACTTGAACATTGTTCAGTCTGCAATGAGTTTGAAAGAGAGACTGAAGTAAAAGATATAAAAGAAAGTAACCACCGGAACATTGTCACTGGCCTCCATCATGAATCCAGTAAGGGAAATCTGGATCCAATGTCGGACACAGAGCCCCGGTCATTACTATTTAAGCTGCTAAGTGGCGCATGAAGCCAGAAAATCTCAATATAAAACAGGGATACAACTATTTTATCTCTAAGTTTTACAGACTCTTCTTCCACAATGTGAAAAGGTCTTCTTGGGCCAGTGTGCATCACGTGATGTTGTGACTACACGGTTTTGCCACTGTTTCAAATTGGCCTCAAACCTTGCACTCATCTCAGGTGCTCATGACGTCAAACTGAGCAAAAAAATAGAACAGACTAAATCTACTGGTACTACAGGTCAATCACCTATATTTTGGTGAGTTTACTCGCGTTCAAATAACCTGCATATACTCACCAACTCTGGTGTAAAATGTTCAGAAGTCCGGGACATTACTATTGTCACATTTCCGCAAAATGCAACCCAACAATATCTTTGACAAATCTGGGAACTCTAGTAGAATTTTAAACACATTACTGTAGATTTTAAATTGCTGTCTGTCCTTTAAAAATCACAATCACCTTTGTCGTCTCAATTTGGAACTGCCTCATCTCCTCCTGTAAAACTGCCACGTCAGCTGTGGTGATGTATAAATATATATATATGTATACGGGTAGAGTGGAATATCTATTCAAATTAATCTGCAGAGAGCCAGAGGCAGAGACATGTGTCTTAGCTTTTCTTTTCCACAGAGTCAGGCCACAGTCAGCATACAGGGGAACAGTCAGAGGGTCATCTGTCCACACTCAGCTTGGACCTTCATTATCTAAACATCTGTTTCATGTTCGTCTCCCTGTGTGTACATAAGCACGCACACTTTTGTACATCCACGTGTGTGCACAGGCATGTAGAGTTGAAAAGGTTCTCTATTGATTTTCTGTTGACTGCTGAGAAGAACAGAGACGCAGCAGAGAGGAGGAAGGAGGGAGGAAGTGAAAGTGTGGCCTTCAGTGTTTTCAGTAGAGGTGAGTGGGCCGAGCTTTCGGGGAGGGTGTGTGGTCAGCCGGAGGCCGTTATTGGCTGAAACGCGAATGGGAGACTTTCCATCTGAGAGAAATCATGTGCGGCTCTGACGGAAACACTTTTAACGCACACGTGGTCCTGACACACTGGACAAACCAAAATACCTGCCAGGTCACAGGAGGCGGCAGCAACAATAAAGCCCACTTGATAATGCTGGTACCAGCTGACACATCACACGCAAACACACATGCCTGACGGGAGTGTAAACAAACACAGCTCCCTGTCACAACACGCACTGTTTCCTCAGCTGAGACAAATACAGGCCCCGACCACGCTGAAACCGTCAGCTACCAAAGCCTTCCTCCTCATTCGTTCCAAGAAACACACCCCAACATGAGCACTTTCTCAGAATATTAGTTATGTAACCACCGTGGAGGCATTTGGTTTTTTTCTTGCTGTTTCAGTGCTATAATATGGGACAGGCTGTACAGACCCATCAAAGAGTTCTGGTGTCAGATTGTGACTCATACTCTTAAAATGATCCATTTAACATGACGCTGATGTAAAAGACGGGGGAGTGGGAGGAGAGAAGGTTGTTTCCACAGATTTACTGGTAACCTTCTGTCCTCAGTGTCCCGATCACACAGCTTTAGTTATACTATAATTTGAGACACACTGACAGTCATTTCAAGAGGTGACCATTGACGGACACATACAGTACATAGTTTGAAAGCACAGGCAGCCTCGGAGGCATTAGATGACCATCAAATTCAATTTGTGGTTTGGATGCAAAGCTCTCAAACCAGAGATCAGCGGTCATGTCCTCTATCCCCACGTCATAGGTCAGAACAGGTGTCATGGACAGAAACACCCCCATCAGAACAAAGAGAACTGGCACAGAGATGAGTGATCGTCTCCTTAAAGCATTTATAACAAATAGTGCTGAGCGATGATCAGGCACGGGGCGATAAGAGGATTTAATGTCACTATTATTAATTGCAAATCATCAAAATAAGCATAAAACTCATATTGTGACACAGACACATGACTTCACCTTTGTTACCATATATTTGGTTGAGAAACAAACATATTTATATTTTTCATTGAGACAAACAGTCGATCGAACTGTTTGGACTGTTTGAACACAGTTATTATTATTATCATTTTACTATTTCAATCCCAAATTGGGAAATTCCACTCACATTATACACAAGTGTGCACACACACACACAATGCAGTGTAGAGGAGATGAGCGAAGGGGCTGCCACACATGCCACGGCGCCCAACGAGCAGTGTTAGGGGTCGGTACCTTGCTTAAACTCATGTTTAAACTCATCTTCAGTCAGTGAAATAGAGAAAGTTCAATATGAACGTGTACGGTGTACGATGTTTAACTCTCTGCTATGTTTTTTCCTGCTAAAGGGGGGAGTTTGTCCCTACTAGAATCAAGGGACTAAGGACAGAGGCTTTGTAAAGCACACTCAAGCAAATTGATTTGTGATTTCTGGTTACATAAATAAAACTGACTTGAAATGACTTGACATCTACATGAGACAAACCCTACACAAGATCTGTTCCCAGCGAGAACCAACCTCCTAACAATTAAAGAGGGACACGATGATCAACTATTTGCTCTCGTGACAGTTTCTGTGACTGAAGATCTAATAATCACAATATCCAGGTGAGATCCAGTGTCATTTGTGAATGTCAGTATTGCATTTAAATGAAACTTCCTCCATCAGTCAAAGATTTGTCATGGTTGTCGTGTGACTCACCGTGAGTGAGGTGAACGTCAGGCAGATGCCTCCAAAGCCGTTCAGGGAGAGAGCCAAGAAGATGAGTGCTGACAGAACTGCAGAGAAAAACAGAGACACAGCAGAAGAGTTAATGACAAAGTCTCTCAGGACAAGACACGTCGTCCACAGCATCTACAAAAAGCTTTATTCTAGTGACTACACTCAAAGACGAGGCTGATACAGTTACCACACCACCATTATTAATCCATCCACTTTCTATACACTCACTGTTTGCTCGTCATTTTTACTTTTCTCTTCTTCAGTTTTCATGTTTTGGCAGCTTTTTTATCTTATTTCTTTATTTATTGCTGCAGCTACATTTGTCAGTTCCTTTTGAAAAAAGTTCACATTTCCCTCAGCCCGCAAAGAGGAAGTAGAAGTCGGTACAAGCGCTCACTAAACAGGCTACAGGAAATACAATCTCTAGGTAGCACTCTGGTGTGTTTTCAATATGACCTGAGGCACTACGATTCAAACGTGTGAGGTGATGTGCAGAGAGCCTGACAATCGGTCATAACCTGATCCTGATTTTAGTTGCATTCTCCTCTCACATCTTCGCCACGTTCCCATCTAAAAAGACATAGTTTCCATTGTAGCCAGAAACAGGTGGTGAGATTGAAATACTCGCATGGACAGATGTGAAAAAGGGAACGTGGAGAAGGTGGAGAAAACCATTTGTGGAGTGTCTGGCGTCAGTCTTTACGCATTTGCACACCTGTCCACGTGCACCTGGTCCAACTGTTCAATTATGTGTGTCTAACAGTTTAATGTTGGACGTCACACCACCCTGTCTCGTCTACTGGTCTGACGTACTTGCCTTTGATCATTGGACCTATGGAGCCTTTCTATACCGTTTTATTTGCTTTTAGTTAAATGTATACTCCAAATACTCCTCCTTATCTCAGCTGTAGGCCGTGTGTTATATAATACACGTGATTGAAGTTCATTAACCTGCATTATATAACACATCGTTCATTGTACAGACCTCCAGAAATGTATGTAAGTGTGGAGAATTTTGCTCTTCCAGATGATCAGCTGTTCTCAGTGCACGTCGTGTATGCTCAGCTGTCAATCTAAAGTTAAACTGAATGTTCGATGCTACACAATTAACATGTTGGTCACAATTATGAATATTTGAGTTTGATGGATTTGTTGCGTCACGTTTTGCAATTAATTGATCAATATCCAGTAATGTGTTTGTGTGTACAGTGTACAGCCTCTTAGCTGCACCAGAGTTGGCTATATGCCAATTCACATCTGAAGTCCCTGGTCAAGAGACAGAAGACAACATGTTTGTGTTTGTGTTTGAACTCACCGTGAGGGTCGTAGGCAGACGCGGCCATCATAATACAAGACAGGCCGAAACACGAACTGCAAGAAAAGAACGAGGACATTTTTAATTCTTCTGTGCTGAAAGTGACACACGATACATTCATCACATCAGCCTATAAATCTGCTTAATTGCGATCAATTGATTAATCATTTACTCCGTGAAATGTCAGATTTGTGAAAAATGCTCTAAACAATTATTTAGGAGTACAAAGTGATGTCTTTAAATTGCTTCTTTTGTCCGACCAACAGTACAGAACACAAATACTCTTCATTTACTGTCATGAATGAAAAAGAAAGCGGTAAATCCTCACATTTACGATGATGAAACACACAAATGTTTGACATTTTTGCATGAAAATGACTGAAACGATTATTCAATTATCAAAATAGTTGCCGATTAGTTGTCTTTATTTCAACCAACAATCATATGACTAATCGCCGCGGTTCTTAATTTAGCACAGAGCATGAAAGTGACACATCTGATAGTTTAAAGCTATTACTAATTTTCAACTTTTGGCTTTGATTGGTATATTTTTCTATTTTGAACATGTAAAAACAAAAGAAAATCAAGAGTTTAATAAAAAAGCTTTAAAAAAATAAGAACAATAATAACAAATTTATAAAGAAATTCTCAAAAAAACAGTTTTCATGCTCGAAATAGAGTAGGAAGAAGTATTCTCAGCCACCTTATTGATAATGTTTTGAACTGTGTACAAAAATAATTGATGCAATTTAATTAAAGTATGCAGCTTTCAGTATTGTGCCAACCACGAACCTAACCATGATGCTCTACAGATATTAAAACGCATGTCAAACTACACAGGCACCATTGTGAAATGATAACAAACTGCTGGTGACTCAACAGCTTCTGTGTTTGTTAATGTCTGAGTCATACAACGGTCAGCACACTGAGTGAAAGTGTGTGACTGAAAGTGTGTTTGAGACTGTTGTCAGAACGGCCAGCAACCTAATCCTAGCCCTAGTTAAACAATATAAATAACATTAACACAGCTGTTAAGTCGGTGGGTAACTGCTAAAGACTAAAGACCTTTTTTTATCAACTGATCTTGTTATCAAATCATCTGAAAAGGATTTACTGGTTGCTCAAACTCTGAATGACAAAGAAAGAAAGAAAGAAAGTGTGTGAGCGTGTGTGTGTGTGTGTTTCCTCATGTGCACCTCTATTTGAACACGGTGTAGTTTAATTATACACGAGTGCAGTTACTATCATGTTTCCACAACCAAAGAGAAAGAATTTCACTACATACTACGGGAATGCTGTCCAGACACGCAGCGGTGCCACACCTACATTCATTGATTCCCACTAGTGAAACAATCTCCTCCTCCCTCTTTGGGAATGTGATCTGTCTGCTTGAGCATTTTTTACTATAATCTCAGTAGCAGCTGAGGAATTGACTTCAGCTTGAAATCATGGCTAAAGGAAATGTGAAGTCATCATACCTCCAAATGACCAAAAAAATAAGTTTCATAAAACAAACCTGTGTCTTAAAAAAGAGGTTTAAGTGTTTGTGAATTACGCTGAACATAAAAAAGACCCTGCAGACGTGCACATTCCCTTGCAAATGTAAGTGCGTGACTATTCTTTCGGCCATTACCTGCCGACCAGGCGGAGCGGCCGCGGCCCAAACCTGTCCATCAGGATGCCGAGCGGCAGAGTAGTGGCACTGAGCAGGAACGAGCCGATGGTGAAGCCGAGGTTCAGCATCTCCTCCTGGTCCACGCAGCTGAGCCACTCTTCCGCCTCGCCGTCGGAGGCGTTGCCCAAAGACACGACAACGGACTCATTCACTGTGGGGACGAGAGTGAAGGGCTGATTAGAGAAGTGATGCCCAAAGCGAGTCTTTGGACAAGAGACGATTAAAGGGACCAGAGATAAAATATATTTCTGCAGCACAATATTCTATCTTAGTTTCAAAGTTTCAAAAGTTATTAATGGTATGTATAAACAAAGAAACACTAATTTAGTGCGCAATAAAAGTCATTAATTGACAAAGAAACGTGCAGTTTGTTATCCTTCATAGTGACTTTGTTGTCAAGTAAAGCCGAGAAAACTGATACAAAAAAAAATAATAATTCAAATTAACTACTTTAAGATTTTGGGATCTTTAGTGCTGCACAGAAACGACTGTCAACCACAATCGCAGATACAGAGAGTATGAAAATCCTCTGTGGAAGACGATGGTGACGTGATGCAGAGCTGCTGTCGTTACCTGAGCACAGGTGGGAGTAGAAGCCCTCCCTCTTCAGCATGATGAGCAGCGAGCCCCAGCCCAGCAGCACAGCCGAACACAGCAGGTTTTCAATCACCGCCGTCACTGCCATCCACCAGCGCCTCCTGTAGGCCTGGAGGAGAGAGGCCGCCATCGCTGCTGCTCTGCGACGGAGAAGATGGGAAGGGAGTGGACAAGAGGGAAGAGTTGTTTATTATCATTATTCAAAATGACTGACATGAGGTTTCATTAACGAAGCTGGAGGTCGACAACTGTGAAATGATAAGCCGTTTAATCAAACGGGCCGCTGTCAAATAGCCACACAACCAGCAGGAGGAGATTGAGTCTGTGCTGTATGCCAAAAATACCAGGATGTCCTTTTCGCAGCTGTTCTGGCTATTCTGACTCACAATCCTCTGCACGGATTCATCACATTGACTACGTGAGAGTAAGAAAACCAGTAAATATTTACATTTTATAGGAAACCAGATAAACTTTGCTCTTTGCCAGGGAGGTTCGTCAGAAGGATTTCACAAAAACTGCAGAGCAGATTTCCACGAAACTTCGCTGGCGAATGAGTCCAGACCCCTTTATCTTTTGGTGAGGTTCCAGATGAAAGGGACGGACGAGTGATGATGATTTTTTTCTCACTTCCTCAAACATTAGCGTGATAGGAATAATACACAGATCTTGATGTTAAAAAACAGGTACATTTAGGGGGGCTGGTGTCGATTAGTGATGGGGGCAGTTCTAGTAAATGCCATTCTAGTTTAATTATGAAACCTTTTGCGACTCATTTTTCTACTGATTCATTCTATTGATCGTTGCAGCTCAGATCCGTCTTTGAAAGCTGTTCCCACGTGAGTTTTAAAAGGATCTCAGTCAGGATCCATTTTGAGTTCTGTGGATAATAAGTTCAACATTACTGATCCCAGAACAAATAAAGACTTAAGGACGGCAGGATTTACAGGAAGGCACCGTCTTCTCTCTACTAGTGAGACCTGATGCAGTCCATCCAGGCTAGACGTTTTTTTTACCCCAGTTTTCCTAATGAGCGCCTGTGTGACCGGCAGTCATTGTTTTGTAAATCCTTGTTGGGCACCTGACACCTTGCACTTCATTGTCCTCAGGAATCCTCCCGCTGTGCTGTCAACAGAGCAGCTATTTAACACAATGCAGGGCAGTCGATCTGTCTGCTTGTGTTCTGGGAATCAGGATGGACTCTTAAAAAAGGTGACATTTCCATCTGAATGCAGCTTCAAGGAGTCTTTCATCAGCAGTCTGGCTGTGGGTTTATCTCGCTAAGCTCCAAACACACACACACAAACAAACAAACAAACTGAAACTTATGACGCGATCGACCAAATAAAGTCAGGTTAGTCATGAGCACCTGGAAAGTACACACGCACGCACGCACGCACGCACGCACGCACACGCACACACAGGACAGGTCACCGGTCACTATAACCTGTTACATTATGAGTGACCAACACACACACAGAATCCGGTCATGAGGGGCTCACACACATCTGGAAAACATCTCAGTGAGAATCAAAGCTCCAAATATAACCAGCTATTCCAGAGAAGCAGTGGAAACGGAGGGAGGAAACTCTTTAGCCACTTGATTTGAGGAGAGGCAGGAGGGAGGGGAAGAGTTGGAGGGGCATAGGGTGGAGGCTGCACTCAGGGCCTCAAACAGGAAACACATTCAGAAGTCTCTTAATGAATGCACCTCTTCAGCGTGTGTGAGTGTGTTGTATGAGAGAAGGACAGAGGATCTAATGGGACAGATTTGTCTCTGCGTATGTGCTCAGGAGGCGAGCGTGTAATGCGATTATCCAGAGTCCGCTGCACGGGCTTTGTGCTGCAAAGAGAGTTTGAAAAGGGGGGATTTCTATGTAACTGACACCCCATGCTGGAAACCCCTTCAGCACACACACACACACACTCCCCAAACTCTGAATAAGTGTTTGACAGAGCAAGACGACCCTCATTCACTCTGTCTTTGTACATGTTTGACCTACAGATTGACCTCTTAATTAGATCACATGAGTACACTGACAATAAAGAGGAAAACGTTCTCATTGTGTGTCTATAATCAGATGTGAGCCGAGATCTGATGAGGAAATCAGGGATGCAACTACGATTGTTTTCATAATCAACCCTTTATTTACACAATCAATTGTTTCGCCTGTGAAATATTAAAGTCAAGTATGATGTTTAGTTTACCACCAATCTGTTATTCCAAACTATTCAATTAACTGTAATTTAAGACCAATTAAAGCGGCAAATGCTCACATTAGAAGCTGGAGCAATCACATCTTTGGGATTTTTGGCTAGAAATACGACTTAAATGATAAATCCATAATGAAAATAGCTGCTGTTGTTCAACTATTCGATAAAAAGACAATCTGTGCTGCTCTGAATGCAAAATAACTCAGTAACATGGATATGATACTGTCATTTCCCAGGTTAATTGCTTCTTCACATCTGAATGATTGCTCCTGCACTACATCTCAATTGTGAAAATGTCAGAATGTTTGTCGAAAAGACTAAAAAGTCAATCAACCGAATGTGAAGAAAAAACAGTTTTGATGGTGTGACGTCTGTGCATCGTTGCATATGTACTGAAGGTAGCATGCTAGCCAGCTAGCTCTGGCCCATCACGGTCCAAAGCTCCTGTGCTGCACTCCCCCACTGCACTGAGCTCCCAGTCCAGACCGCTAGCTGCACGGCTAACTGAGCTAACTAGACAATGGCAGTTACAGTGAGCAGTTAAGGAAGACAATTTTTACATGTTGCGCCTTTAAGTCAAACTGAACACATTTTGAATTACAGTAAATAAATCTTTATTTGCTGTCCCACAATGTGAGGAGTACATATTCCTCTTCAGATATCTATATAAATTATATTATGATTGAACCTGATCAAGTCTTTTTGTTGCCTAAACCTCACCGAACTGCAACAGATAACTGAAAAAACACACAGTAAGTCAACTAAAGTCGACAACATAAAAATAAGTTCCACATGAGCACAAACCCCAGTTCAAAGTGTAGAAGTCCTCATTTCACCCAATCAACCACCACAACTCGCTCTCTACACGAAATTAGTTCCTTTTTTGGTATGTTGAAGTGATGTTTCCTGAAGCAACATTATTCATGATCAAACACAACACGGGGATATCAGATAAACCATCACGACACCATCATCAACGTGAGTTCGGGTTACGTGGGATACATCTGGTGTATCATGAGTTTCACCTCTCAATCATGAAACATAATCTTTGCTTGTGAACATCCAGAGTACGAAGAAGGCACATTCTTCCACCAGCTCCTATCGTCAAGTTACAAATGATATATATGAGGATTAAAATCTCACATATTTATTTTGTTGGCAAACCAACAATTAGCTTTTAAATGTTTTATATCTCCAACACATTTCCAGTCACACCCTCAGGAAGACCCAGTGTGGGCTGAAACCAGTCTGTGTTTTTTCCTTTGGGATGTTTTACTCTGCTATGCCGTCGCTATTAAAGGCTTTTTAACTACATTCTTGGCTCGGTGCCTGTTCTCCTGAAATAAACCCACGTGCTTCCTTTTTTTTTAAGTGCAAAAGACGCGTAAAGCAGGAAAACAAGCCAAAGAAGATGGATCATTGACAGTATAACAAAGGGAGATATGGTCAAAAGATAGCAAAGATGCTGATGTTAGAAAACTGAAGTCCCAATTTTGTATTTTTGATGTTAATTGTGCACTTCATCCGCACGCACGCATTCAGACGCGAGCAGACACGGTCCATTAGGGCCTTAAGTATGGAGACGACCGTCACATGGGTTGGATTTACGGTGCTGTGGCTGCAACGCACAACACACACACAGCATGGGTAGCCATTGCTGGGGATACAATGTTGTCAATGCAGCACGGAGTTATGGCTACTCGCGGTCGTGAAAACAAAGAGTAAAGCGTCAGTTGCTCCTCGTGTGTGTGTGTGTGTGTGTTTGAGCTCAGGTTTTACCACCACGTGTCACAAGATTCACAATAATTCATGCAAGTTGAGATCTGCCGCCTCCACTTCTGCTTATCTCACATTCTTAGTCTCTGTTTTCCCGCCAAGTTACTCAGAAATTGGCACGCTGTCAATATGCAGAACAAGATGATGACAGTTCCCACTACAAGAGCTCGGTAACAGTAAGGAGCGGCCCGGTGGTGATGCGGGAAAGTCAACACACAACAAACACTGGTGATCGAGCTGAAACACGGCAATAAATGTTTTCCTAGGGTTGGCAGGCAGGTGTGAGCTCCTGGCTTAACGCTGTGAAGTGTTTCTGTGGGTGTGTGTAGTGTTGTAGCACTTTTTGAAGGTGTTGTCTTGGAGCAGACAGCATTTGTCCGCGGTCTCGTTTGAGCCTCATACGAAGAGGAAATCACGCAGAAAACCGTGGAAAAAGAAGCGTTGAAATAAAGACAGTTGAGTTTATTTCAACTCTTTTGTGTTTGTATTTGTTTGCTCTACAATGTTTCTTATTACTTTATCGAGACATTCCTCATTGAGGTCTTCTTCTTGAAGGGTCGTCCAAGGCCGCTACCGATAATCAGACATCAAGAGACTGGGACCGATATTCATTTGCAGTAAAAATTCAACTCTGTGTAAAAATTTAGAACAACAAGTGATGGAATAAACCAAAGCACAATTTCCAAGTACTTTACTTGAGTATTTATCAAGCTTCTTTTACTTGTAGTGGAGTTTTTTCTCACATGAGTAAAGGATCTGTGTGTGTGTGTGTGTGTGTGTGTGTGTGTGTGTGTGAGTGAGTGTGTAGGGAGGGCAGGTGCGGTCTGTACTCAGAGCATTACCATATATGGAAGCTGCTTCCTGAAATACCTGAGGACCAGCTGGATGATGCAATGCTGCCATGACTAATTCCACTGTTATGGTTATGGACAGTTTGGTATTTATAGGGGGGGGGGTTGTGTTTTAAATAAGTTTTATGACTGTAATGATAAAACAAATTGTTTCTTCTGCTTATGTATTAAAAGTTTGAGTGTAATTCATCACGTGTCCTGCTTCTTTCAAGTCTCCGTGTTGTTGCTCCCATCCAGCCCTGCTCTCTTTTCCCCGCGGGGATGTTTCTGACCTTGACCAGCCGTGTTTATCAACCTCTGCAGGACATAAAGGGCCGCAGGGCAAACTCTTTATCCTCACAAGTTCCCGAGAAAATAAACCACGCTCTCTAGGAGCCTCTGTTCCCCAAGGAGTCCGAAAAAACGCAACCCCCGAG
>OMLP01023767.1:13552-24302 GCA_900302685.1 Spondyliosoma cantharus | reverse complement strand
CAAGTCTGGAGAGGATTGCTGCAGCCATGGAGCGTGGGCCTCCAAACGCACCACCTGCTCCTGTTGTGCCCCTTCCTCCTCCCCCCACTCCATCTCCATCCACCCGCTCCACTAGGAGCACATCGCACATTGCCACTCCCGGACCCTCACGGCTACGGCGGATGCCTATCAGGGGGAAAAATAATCAGTTATTCTGTTTAAATCAACTTTTCAACTTTTTTTTTTGTTACAGTTTGCTATTGATTTTTCTGTATGACAAAATGTAAATAAAGAAATGTCACAAAGACATACTTTCCGATGTTTTGGGCTCGCTCTCACTGAATCACGAGGTCATGAATGCATGGTGATATTTTTGCTACATTATGGCCAAGCATGCGCCCTTAAAATAGCATCTGAATGAGCGCCACTGACTTTAGACTGGGTTTTTCCTGGTCTGTTGCGGAAGTGTTTTCTGAAACAGCAAAACAGCACCGGGGAACGTTTGCCCCGGAACACGCCTCCTCTTTTCGCTGAACCGCCCCTGGGAGCGCAAAGTCATTCCCTAATTTAAGGACGTGCGTCCGTGGAGGGAAAATTCCAATGTGCGCCGAATGCAAAATAGCAATTATACAAGCGCCAGTGTTGTACCCTTAAACGGGGAAATAGTGGTGAGAGAGGAATGAGGAGATACACACGCTACTCTGGCATTCACTCATCTGTATTGTATTATTTCAAGTAACACAAATTATACACATTTATGTTCAACAAGGAGTTCTTTCAACACGTTCAGTATCAGGACCACAGATACCTTTACAAACATGTATTTTTAACTTCTCTTGAATCATATTGAAGTTATCACACGAGCAATGACTTGTGAAATATGTTCTTAACAGTTTTTCTCTTCAATAACAAAGTAGCATTTTATCTTACCGCGCAGACATCAACACAACAGTAGCTAGCTTAAATGGCGAGGCTGAGAACAGCTCAGTTTGGCCACGCAGTCTCCTGGAGCTAGCAAAACACATCGTCGGAGTTAGCAAGAAACTCTCCCGACAATAAACCAGCACAAAACATATTTAACTCATAAAACTTCACAGTAACGTGACGAAGATTACTCCTAACATATTTTGTCAAGTCTACCGTGCTTCATGTGCAGTAATTACCTTAAACGGGGAAATAGTGGTGAGAGAGGAATGAGGAGATACACTCAGCTACTCTGGCATTCACTCAGCTGAGGAAGCAGAGCCCGGTTCCCTCTACTGGAGCCCCGAGGCATTACCAACAGATCACTACACAATCGATCAACCTGGATTTCAGTTATTACCAACAGATTACTGCATAATCGATCCACCTGGACTTGAATTACTCTGCGCTCAGTGCAAGATAGAGCCCAAAGTGGTTCACACAGTAAAAGTATTAACTAGAGAACTGATGAAACACTTAACATTAAATATTAAATAATTCATTATTGAGATAAAACACTATTATAAATCAAATACACAAACACGTAGAAAAGTTCAATTAAAGCCAGATTAAAAGTTTGCTTTTAAAAACATCCGCATTCTCTGCTGACCTCAGGAACTCAGGAGGGCTGTTCTGGAGACACGGATCATAAAAAACAAAGTAGTGAAGACGCTGCTATGATGTGCACAGGTGCAGGAACATGCAACAAAAATGTTTTGCTGCCACAAGAATAAAAGAATCAGTTGATAGCCTGAAAAAAAAACTCCTATACATCCTACATACAGAAATACCATTAGTTATGCCATTACTATGTAGCATCTAGTGTGCTTATGGTTGGGCAAGTAGGTTATGCTTAGTTGACACTGTGATGGCATTTGGCTTGTCCTCACATATGCAAAGGACCCATTGAATTTCCAATTTTCCTTGGAATTAAACCCAACACACATCCGTCGAACCTCGTCTGATGAGCATCATTTAATGCCCCTATGGCGCACTGAAGACAGCAGGTTTGAAATGCCAACACCACAGACGCAGCAGTTTGGGAAGATGTTGCTCTTTATGTGTAGTACAAGACTCCCTGACACACACACACACACACACACACACGTAGCCTCTGTGTTACATTTACCCAGAAAAGCTCTGCATCTGACATTACATCACGCTTACAGTCTCATCTCTTCCTGCCTCCTCACAGCTGTGACAGAACATTATTAGAACTGCGCCCACAGCACAGTGTAGTTTCAGCAATTAACGCTTTCAGGCCAGTCAACAGTGGAGACATGGATGAGACTTTGCGTACCATTTGTGAGAGTTGTGCGGATGTTGCCCATCACAAAGTGTGAAGAATCACACCTTCTGATCACAGAGCGCCTGCTAAAGCACATCCGTCCAGGTGACCAATCCTGTTTAACCACTCACCGCCACATGGCGGGAAACATTATTCACGCTGCTGACATGCTCTGATCACCGGCATTTCCAGCATGGTCGTGTGTGCATGTATACAAATCTTTGATCAGACATCCATCTGACACAACCAGGCACTTCTGTTTTGACCTATGCTGTGGATGAAAATGGATGCCCTTATCTGGTCACTGCTCTGTTTTTGTTTAAGTACAGGTGTTTATCACAGCTGCCAGGATTTGATGCTACCGTCTGTTTTGATGTCTTCAGGGAAATTGTACTAGAGGGTGAAGACACCTGATTAAGACTGACAGGAGCTGTAAAGAGGTAAGACATTCCTCATGCACTATTCTCTGGGGACACAAAAACATCGCGGCATTGAGTTTGGCTTGAATTTTATTCTCTGCAATAAATGAGTGTGCCATATTGTTTGCTACAAGTCAGTTTTCCAGCTCTGTGGCTGCAGGGGTTGGAATTTTTAGTTTGTCAGCTCACCGTTTGGGCTGACCATTATATTTGATACAGATATTCTTCTTCCCTATAAGATGAATTGTGATGACTTTGGTGATCCTTTTACTTTTCATACTGTGCCGCGAGCAGATCAGTGTTTACTTAGGGTAGGGTAGACATTCATGTTTCCAAAAAGACAAAGGCTAATGATGTGTGTGACCTTTTCAAGCAGTGCCATCCTCATGTCAAAAATGTAATTTGTATTTTTTTTTCCAAGCATCGCTGACGTCAACACAGAGTCCACCTCTCCTCATTCTGCTGCAGTTCTGCACTCTGTCTGCTCAGAACACAGTTCGCCCGCCGATTGGTAACAGCTCGATCGTGGATGCTGTGGTGGAGACGGGTCTCTGTGAAGATGTCGCCACAAAAGTCTCTGATCCTGTTGTTTTGCCAGCCCAAGTCCCATTGGTCCAGTTCTTTTCCCTGCAATGGGACATTAGCTAGCAGGAACAATACATTCAAGCTGGATCAGCATCACCCTCATCCTGGATCTCTCGTCCCTCCTCCCTGCCGTGGTGTGCCTCAGGTTGGATAGTCAAAGGATGACACGGGCAGTGATCATCTCAAATTTCTCTGCTCTTAATCCAAAACCTGCGCTTCCCTTTCGTTTCTTCCTTTCCAATGCTGACGAAACTATTTCTGTCATACGTAATACTTGTTTAAGCAATAAAGCTGAAAATAAACCAAAAGTGTAGCAATACTTGAAGGCGCTACCAGCCGCTGCATCCACATCTGCTGCCATTGCCACGGCTTTTCTACCCTTTGCAGCACTAGCGGCCCAGGAAACTCTCTGACTGATGCGGTCACGTGACGCTCCTCAGCCCATCGCATCTGTGTATGTGATTTGATACACAAACAGACAGTTGGAGAAAATAGATGGCAAAGACAGAGGTTTTGATTCAGAATGGACTCATATATGTTTATGTGCAGTCTAAAATCAGTTTATGACTGATATCTGAGACCGCTGCCATTTCAAAAGGAACGGAGCAAGTTTTGAGCAGAAACAAGCCAGAGACGTTCTCTATCATCGCAAAACGGTCCGGAACAGAAATTGATTTAGAAAAACTAAAAACTATCAGAGCTGCTTTCAAGGCATTAGACTCTTTTGTGCACACATGTATGTTCTCCCAGTTGCATTAAGGCTGAATCTTAGACCACCTCATTCAGCTGAACTTGAGCGAGATTTGCTGGTTTGCATCTACAGTAGATTTGGGAACAAAGTTAATATTAACAAACTGCTCCAGAACCTTTGGTTTGATTTGGTTTCACACCATGTTGGTATTGCTTAACATCCTGGATTCACCTGTGTCAAACTGCTTAATTACGGAAATATGTTTGATTTAAGGGGATCCATTTGATCCGGATTCACGAGATGAGGTCAGTGCATGAAAAGCACTTCTCTAAGTTGGAGGCCTGTAGCGGTACAGTGAACACGTTTGATGGGTAAACAGCCAAGTTTAGGCTTAGAATGCGCTGACGGGCCGTTAGGTGGTTGCTGTCAGTGTATGTTTCTTTCCGTGACAAACGTAATTAAATAAAGTACAAACTGGAATATCTTTACAGACAGCCACACTTGTGGAAAGGGGCAGGAGAGAATCTGAAATGACATTTTCATTGGTGAGTCTCCCCGCTGCCTGCCTGGCTTTCTGACCTGAAATGAATTGCCAACCAGAGAAGGCAGCAGAGTTCAGCTCAGATATACAGTACCAGTGGTGGTTGCATTCAACTAGGGGCTATTTTCTCTGCCTGGCCCACTCGTCATACATCTGTGACTAACTCATAGAGACAAGGCATCTCCTGTCATGCATATTCACTGGGCATCAATCTCCACAATCCTCTCACCCTAAGACTGTCTCCCCCCGCGCTCACTAAAATAGAGCTTTGTCAATACCAATGAGAGAAAACTGAAGATTCCCTCGAGGGGGTGTTTCATGTGTTTAAAGCCGTCTTTTCCCTCTCCGCCACCTCCCCACTCCCTGTCTCTCTTCTTCACTTCAAATTCAGTTAAACATTTTGAAAATGTGATGTTTCGTTCAGACGGAAATAGCACTTAATGACTCTAAATGACTGTTCCGAGGTTTAGTTTGGTCGAACAGTTAAATAACGATTCTCACTGCTGAAGCCATTATGACATTTCAGTTGTATTATAAGAAATATTGCTGTGCGTTCTGAAATGTGTGTTTGGTAAAATGTCATTATGTTGTTGTGTTTTTCCACTGTGGGAAATGTCGTGTCTCCTAAAACGTTGTTGTGTTTCGTTAAAGGTTGTCGAGGGTCGGAGCACAGAGGATGTTTCACTGGACAGATTGTAAAGCCCCCTAAGGCAATGTGATTGTGATTTTGGGCTATATACTGATTTGATTTGGATTTGATGTTTTGTAAAATGTTGTTTTTGCTTCGACCTTCAAGGACACGTGAGACTGCAGCACATTCCTAATGGCCATGCATTGTTAGACAGTAGGGAGATAGTTACTTGGGCTTGACCTCAGTTTCAATGGGAAGATGTGTATCTCTCCCATTGTACAGCTGTTTTGTTCCTTGTTCTTGGCTCACCATGTTTAAAGTAAGATGAGAAGACACGATACCACCTGGCTCTGAACATAAATATCAAAGTCTGTCAGATGGCTATGCAGGCACTCATAGAACTGGACTTAGACACACAGAAGTTGCATCTTCACAACTTGTATTTATCCATGAATTATGTTTTGTTTAGAAAGAAATAGCACTTAATGACTCTTAATGACTCTTCTTAGGTTTAGTTTTGCGTCGAACAGTTGGGCAAAGTAATGATTCTTACAGCTGAAGTCAGCCAAATATTGCACCTTCCCCTTGAGCATCCAGATGTTGCTGTTAAGGAATGTACAGACAATAATTATTCCAACAGTAAGCACTTCAAACACAGTTTTCGCTGCTGCTCTCGCAAACGCTGCTCCCTAACTACAAACATAGCCATTAGTATTGTCTTAATTCCAACCTTAAATCTTCCCTCCAGTGACTTCATATCCAACTGAGACATTTACAAGACAGTGAAAAGACAAATTACAAATGATTGCAGAAATCCCAGGTTGAACCTGCCCTCATTCACCTTCTACAGTCGACTCAGTGTGATACGTGCAGTTGATTTTGAATACTTCCCTTAGAAACAGTCAAGATGGGATGCTCTGGTGACTCACCTGGTAGCTCATCTGCTAGCTCACCTGGTAGCCCCATGTACAGAGGCTGAGTCCTTAGCTTTCCCAGGTTGTTACCAAACTGTGGCCTGTTGCTGCCGGAGGTGACCTGCCATAAGGTTCGATTTGGCTCACCAGATGTCTCGTAAAAAAACAACAAAAAAAAAACTGAATAACAGTGGGCAGCAAGACACTTTGCACCAGATGTCAGCCGAGGAAGGGGACCTGACATCCTCGTATAAATGCAATAGGATGATTTCCCTCTGCCCTCATAGACAAGTTGTTGCCAAATCGTGAGCTCAGATTGCAGATTTTTTCAAAATGACAAGTGGGAATGAGTTGACTGTTCCCTCCTCACTATGCTAACCCAGCTTAGGACATCAGCTCTACGATCATGCTAAGGGTTTCTGACCAGTTGTTTGCCTCTATGCTGAGTGCTCCTGCCTCTCAAGTTAAAGGGTCATTGGTGGCGTGATGCCTTTTAAAGATAGTAGGTTGTAATGGTGCAAAGGAGAGCACGGTCGAGTGGGGGAATTGCCACATTTTCAGGGGCGCAATTATCTAACAATCCTGGAAATCCTTCCCTACATTTGTGCAGTCATGGCTCATGATAACCGGGTGCTAATTGGAGCCTCAGTGGTGGCACACAGCTCCTGTGCTGCCTTTTGCTCTTTGGCACAGGAATCGGCAGCCCTTGCTGTTGGGCTAGAAAAAAATGCAGTAACATTTTCAGTCCCATCTGTACACAACCGATTTTCACAAAACACAACATTTCAGAAAAGATTTTTTTTTTTGTATTTTCAGAAATATTAGTTTGTCTTCGGAAATGCGTATTTTGTAAAATGTCATTATGTTGTTTTCTTTTTCCACTGTGTGAAATGCTGTGTCTCCTAATATGTTTTGTTAAAGGTTGTCGAGGGTCGGAGCACAGAGGATGTTTCACTGGACAGATTGTAAAGCCCACTGAGGCAATGCGATTTTGATTCTGGGCTATATGAATAACATTGGTTTGATTTGGATTTGTTGTTTTCTAAAATTATGTTTTGTTCATTAAAAAATGTTGTGTTTTGCAAAACGTTGTTTTCTTTTGACCTTCAGGGACACCGTACGTCTGAGACAGCGTCACGTTCCTACTGGCCATTACATTGTTAGACGGTAGGGAGATAGTTACTTGGGCTTGACTTGGGAAGAAGTGTATCCCTCACACCGTACAGCTGTTTTGTTCCTTGTTCTTGGCTCACCATGTTTAAAGTAAGATGAGAAGACAAGCTACCATCTGGCTCTGAACATAAATATCAAAGTCTGTCAGATGGCTATGCAGGCACTCATAAAACTGGACTTAGACACAGAAGTTGCATCTACATCATTTGTATTTATCTGTGTTTTTATCATCTATTCATTTTTGCAGCAGATATATGACATTTGCACTGTGAATAGCTGAGGTGCCATCAGCCAGCTATCAGTCATGATAAGGAGACTGAACAGACTGAAATTTTTTAGCACCTCAAATTTATTCACCTCCTAAAAACCGCCATGTCTCTCCTCGTTTTAGCTCCTGAAATACTGAAGGAGTTTAAAAATAGAGGTAAAGGCGTTTAACTTTTAAATGTTAACTTTTTCTCCAAAGGAATCCTTGAAAATGGGATTCTAGGATGTAGCAATGGAAGTGACTATTAACTTGCCACAACATCCACTGAACTGGGACATCAACTGTGGCACAGATGGGGTCAGAAGAGGGCATTGTCACGCAGTAATAGAATAGTAAAGAGGGCTGTCTTCATTTCTGCTCTCCACTTACCAATTTGTTATGTCTTAGTGAGGTTGCAGACATGTCAGTCAACTCCGAGGGTTTTGGAAAAGTAAGAATTGCTTTTTGTGCACATTTTTAAGTGTGAAATTGCGGGGATAAGTGCTGCGAGCGTTCTAATACAGAAAAGTTAAAGTCAAGTTTAGAAAGTAAAAAAAAAAAAATAACAGCTAATGACAGAAGCATGTCCCTGCTATTGATAAACACCCAGAGATGTGGTTGTTTTCTTTAAATTTCGGGTACATTTTCAATCTAAAAATGAAATTCAGAACGGTCCTGTTGTTAAGTAGTCCACACAGCCTCTATCATTCAGATTGTGGGAACACAGTGATGATCTTTGTAGAGGGACCTGAAAAATAGCTCCCTTCTCCAATTCTTACTGAACTCACAGAAGGGTAAAGACCAATCATCTGGAGCAAAAAATCTAATCCAATTATTGATTGGTAGCAGTAGGCAGTAGTTAGATGTTCTATATGTTGACTAAATAACTTTAAATTTTTAAAATGTTGCAATTTCAATTTAATGTTTTGGTTGTGGTGTAGTCAGGTTTAGACCACTTGGTTAGGGTTAGGTATAAAGGCTTAAAATTGCTGTTTTGGTCGCCACAGGTCTCCTAAAAAATATCCACTAGTGTCACATTTACAAATGTTGAAACTCCGCCAGCATTTCCTCCACCTCCTGATATGAAAATGTATGTCATAAACACGTCACGTGAACATGATACAACATGTATTGTTGAAATGATAATACAGTGCATATGACAAGTACAAATGTGAACGTAGCAGTGGTTTGCAGAAACGTTTGCTGTAGACGTTTTTGTTTGGTGACTGGGCTTAGAAATGTGACTCCTGACAGCGCTACACGTCCTCCTGTGAGTGCTAATCTTGTGCACGCCGCAGCAGCCGAGTTTTTAACAAATTGCTTTTCTTTGAAAAAACTTTGCAAAACAGATTCCCACTGCTATGGTAGCTGAATGTTCAGCTTGGTGCCGCTCAGCTGAGATTTGTGCGTGAAAAAAAAAAAGAAGAAAAACGGACTGAAAACACTGAATGTCCTTTATTATCCAACAAGAGAGCAGAAACACAGGCAAACCAATTTAGTCTGTTTCTCAGCACATGCAACGCAAAATCAATATCCTCCAAACAAAATACTGCACAGACCATCCCTGCTGTGCAATTATGGAAGTCAAATGCAATCATTGGGCAATTACCTTTGTCCATTTTTCCTACATGAACTCCAACACAAAACAGACATTGTTTGGTAATTTTCACAGCAGTTTGACTGTTAGATTCAAAACGCTTAATTGAACAGACACAGCCCCCGGCCAAACAAATCATCTCACAAAGAAGCAGTCCAACTCTAAGGACAGTGGGCGGAAATCCAGAGAGGAGCCAAACGTGTCTGACGAGTAAGAATTTACACTCATGTAGCACAAAATGAGTTAACGACTGCTGTTGCAATACATCAAAGTACCAGGCTTAGCGTAATGGATTGCACAACAACTTTCCGATAATCAATGCAATTCCATGCCTGTGGAGCCTATTGTGTTCAGCTTCAGTTGATACAGCCAAAAACGGCGGAGGTTCAGACCACGGCAGTTGTATTCAGCAGCTGCTCTGTAGGACGTAGTTTACACTTTGAGTTCAGTGAGTGTACGTTACATTGTTGGTTTCATCCTTCTTTGAAGGCAAAGGCTTTTTTGTTTGTCATTGGAGTTCTGTGTCCCTTATGTAAGTGGTTAATCCGACATGGCTGGACTGCAGAAAGAGCAGTATCTGCTGACATCGCGGTGGGAGAGGGTCAAATGGGTTGAATGTATAATATTAATAAAGGTGCAAGCGGTGAGGACCACAAGATGCTCATATCTCAAGTGACAATAACAAACTGTTAAGAATACACTGACATATCACCTGATGAAGTAGTTGTGGTGAGTGGGTTGGCAGACAAGTGCCTATTAACACATTCTGTAGACGAGGTGAAAAGCAATGTATTCATTTGAAGCTGTTATTCTGGAACTAAGAACATTTTCTGAAGTGCCTTTCACAGATCACAGACTCAGACATAGAGAGACCAAGTGCTCTGCTCAATTCTCTATAATGTGCTTCCTCATCTCCTCTTTCCTCCATCCTCCGGCCTATGACCAGGAAATTGATCTCAGTGCCCCACATCGATGATGTCTCAATTCCTAAAAAATGCTCCTCAAGGAAAAATGAGGCTTTCCAGGAGAGCTATGAGCAAGGATGCGCAGGTTTACCGTTGGAGGAAGCTTATTCGGCGCCACTGACGAAAAAGAGCTGTGACCCACAGCCATTTTGGGAAATGACTCCTCCCTCCTCGTGTCTCTTCCTAAGAGGACTGAGATGCGAGGAATGAGGCAGGGATGTACAAACGGAAAATGAGAATCAAGACACACACTGCCCAGGCTGCGGATGCTGCCTGCTTAGAGGATCTTATGTCTCTAGGAAGTAAGAAAGGGAATGAGAGAAATGAGCCAAAACTCCACGCAGACCTGAGTCGCCTTTCACAAGTCAAACCAGGTTTTCCTTTGCAGATTTAGTTGTTTTGAGTCATTATAGTTCTATATAAAACCAGTCTTTCTAGGAACTGTCTTTTGTCTGTGTGTGTTCAATTAAAATGTCCCTCTCTCTCTCTCCCTCTCTCTCTCTCTGTCTTACAGGCGCTAGGCTCCGGATGTGTTAGAAGCCTGTAGTGTCAGCCACATGACAGTCTGTTATATCTCACCTTGACAGACACAGTAGACTTCTCTCACTGGCAGGTGGATATGAAGCCTGTCCTCTGAGACTTCATTTTTTTCCTCCTTTTTTTCCTGCCTTTTTTTCTCCCATATTTAATTATATAACCTCACAAAGATCAAGCTTTTCTTTTTTTTTTTTTTTTTTTTTTTTTTTGGGGGGCCCCG
>OMLP01023766.1:0-16545 GCA_900302685.1 Spondyliosoma cantharus | reverse complement strand
CCTCATAATGTGTTCACCTTTAACAACGTAGCGAATGGCGTATTTGTATCTTGCATTTGTCAGTTTTTTGTGGTCAAGGACCGACCCAGCTCTGGGCCTTCCTGCTTGTACCCATGCTTTATAGGCTTGTTTGGCCTCAGCATGATGTGCTGCTACATGCCTGTTCCAGCCAGGCTTGATGTTTTTTGACCTCTTCCATGTAAGGTATGACTGGCTGCTCTTATAAATTGCATCAATAACACCATCATACAATGCACACAGGTCCTTGCGATGGGATGCATCATTACAGTCAACATGTGTGCACATAATAGCATGTCTAGGAAGCTCAATTTTACCTAAAGCTTCATCAGTTCTTATGTAATAGGTCATGAAGTCTTCTTTTGAAAGCTTACACCAGTCTAGTTTAAGTCTGTCCTCATTACGCATTGTGTGTGTTAACTCTGGGAGACAAGCTGTATCCAACTCCATCAATAGCGGCACATGATCCGCCACTGAATATTCATAGAGTATTTCCATAGTTTTCAGTGTAGCATGTGCATCTGACGTGGTGATGCAATGGTCTAGCCATGATGTTGTGTGCCATGCTTCACTTATATGCGTATAACTATTAGATGGCAGTAATAGCTGGCTGGACAATATTAAATTATTGTCCTCACAGAACTGTAGCATATGCTTTGCAAATACAGACTGCCTATCAGACAGGTCAGCATTCATATCACCTACCACACACACCGATGTAGACTGGTGTTCATGCAGAAAGGAGCTTATATAAGCAAGCCTACTCAAGTACAAATCCTCATTCTGTGAACATTCATATGGGGTATATACGTTGAGGATAGTTAAGTATTTGCTTCCCATTTTTAACTGAACAGCAATGCACCAATCTGCATCTGTTCTGACAACACTTAATACAGAGTCCAGCTTTTTGTGCCATAAAATGGCCACACCCCCTGCAATTCGCCCTCTTACAATATTCATAGTAAGGTCCACAGTGGACTCCCCAGCCCCATGGAAATTGTCATTCAAGGAGTTTAAATTGCCCAAGTCCTGTTTAGACAAGAAAGTTTCTTGTAGACACATGATGTCACACTCCTCCATTAGTTTGTCCACAGTCAGCCGCCGAACCTTGTCAGCCGGAGTATTCCCCACGCGCAGTCCCCGACAGTTGTAGGATACAACGCGCATGAGTTAGGGCGACTGCAAGCTTACAGGCTCAATTACTCTTGACGAGCTTCCTACATTGCACGCTGAGATAGCTGGGCCTTTATGGGCCGTTTTCTTTGGCTCATAATAGCGCCGCACCAAGGAGCCTACTGGCCAAATCTCAGGGTTATACGCTTCTGCAACCTCCCCGCACTCAATACTGACTTTAAACGAACTATATCTGGTATTCCCAGTGTCAATACGGTTACATTGGACAACACGGCCAAGTTTATCCCGGAGGTATTGCTCAAGAGTCTCAGCATCAAGATCAGGCAGGAATTTTGTGGCAAAGATATTGACAAGTTTTGTCTGAACTGCCTTTATATTACTTTCCGCGCCAGTGCCATAGATTGGCGCCGGTTTTCTCCTGCGCTCGTATTTTACACGCTCTTTGCGCGTCTGATTGGAGTGCATGGACTTATTTTCAGTTGTCATCCGTCGGCCTTGCTTTACAACCAGGCTCCATTTAGGAGAATCAGAAAAAGGGACAGTACCTTTGGGGTCCAGATCGTCCACAACAGCAGCAGAATCGATATCCATACCGACAGCACCTGCTTCCGAATGCGAGGTCATCTCGTCCCCCCAGGCAGCAGCAGTGTGCTGCGTAGGCCTACCAGGCCTCGTATTAGCCGCCGGATCCGTGGACACACTAGCAGCCGAGGTCCCGTTTTTTGGTAAAGCAACGTCATGCTTCTTTCCACCATGTAGAACCGTAGGTCTGTGTTGTTCCATCGTCGTAATCCTGCGATCCATATGTTCGGTGATAGCCCGTAGGTCCTCTCCGACTCCAACTTGTAGTTGAACAGCCTGCCTCATAGCGCAAACCTCGCTATGTAGTAGCTCAATTTTCCGGAGCAGGTTGGATACATCCAAATTATCAAACGTTACCGGTGGCAGTTCATCCAGGTAGTGAGACACAAAATGAGGTATGTTCTCCCCACACTCATTTATGATTTTTAAGCAGCTTTTGACGTTGTTCACATCCTTCTGGTTGCCCTTATGGGCTATGTAGCGTTGCTTGGTGTTTGGACAGAGGTCAAAAAGAGCTTTCCTTGACGACTCGATCCACCGTGATTCAAAATGGTTCGAAGCAAGCAAGACAAGCTCATCTTGACACATAGTTCGGTTCTTTATCACCAGAAAGTTGAGAAACTCATCCTCAACAATAATAGTACCGTCAACAGTCTTTAGAATCACCGGTTTTACTCGTAGCGGAGTCGGAGCAGTCTCTCCCTTCTCCTTACCATCCGCCATTACGGACCATTATTATGTGTCATAAGGGTTTTTTTGGCCATGTAAAACATTGTTGATGTACAAGAAACAGATGTTTCGACCTTCCTTTTCAGATAATTTAAGAGAGAGGGGTTTAGGCTGATGTGTGGGTGGCCCCTTCTTAGCACCTTATATTGCTGTGTTGTTATGGACTCACTGGTTTTCTTGCAAGATTCGCCTTATTCTGGAACTGATTGGTTGACTACAACTGAACTGCCCTGCGAATGGTCCACTTACTAGCTGCAGCTGCAACAGACAAAGAGGTCAGTGTGTTTACTGGGGAAACTACAGCTCACAATCTGCTGTATTAGCCCTGCCGCTGGCTGTTTTACAAACCAATTGCAAGAAGGACACACACACTACCCCTTAACACCAGGTATGAACAAACATACGGTTAGGAAATAGCACAGTAGCTAGCTAATTCTTGTCTAATTTGATTGTCTGATTTGATTTGTGGTGTGATTAAACAGTAAATTCATCATAGCCTGCTGACCTCCCTCCCTCTTGTTGTCCAGCTGACAACCAGGGCAACGAAGATCTGTCAGATTTATTTCATTCTGTTTGATGGGTGAAAGACGCCTATCAGTGGAACTCCATCCCTTATCTTGCCCTTCCCCGCTGAAAAAGCTGTAGAGGCTGTTGTCATCAGAAAACAATAGATGCAAGACAAGCAGATGTGGGCAAGAAAACCAGTGGAATCCATAATAACTAGACATTGCTGTTCTCCAAAGCATTGAAGGTTCTATTTGTTCCAACAGCGCTGGTTTTGGATGAGTTGAGAAACCCAGAGCGTCATTATTTGATGAGTTGGGAATGAGACTCAAAATATTAACTTTTCTTACAGATGGCACGTTGTAATGTTTGTAGGACTGTCTGTCTGTTCGAGCCTGGTTTCAGCCCCGTGCTCACATCCCCAATTTTGTCAGCATTTTGAATACGAATTCCGTTAACCATTTGAAGAAACAACCGGGTCCAAGAGTTTTTTGAGTTAAAAAAATACAGGACTGACTGGCAGCATAAGAAAAGGGAGGCATAGAAAGTTGGAATATTTTACACTTATACAAATGAGAGAAGCAGTGGTGAATGCAGTGGTTGCCTGGGAGATTAAATCAGTTGGTTAAATATCTGCAGAGGAAATTACAGTAGTCTCAGTGATTGTCTCAAAAAGACCTTGGCATGCAGTGTCCACTTTTTTCAACATATCAGTGGTTTCACAATGTTACCAGAAAGCTCACTTACTGATGTTTATTAGCTAAACTTGACTGGCTAGGTACAGTTACAAGCCCTACTCCTGTTCTTGTAAGTAGACAATATGTCCAAATGCTGACTCGATGGTTATATGCTAACTTCAGTAGCTTAGCCATCAAAGCGCATTTTATGTTAGCCTGACATACTGGCCACCCTAAAGAGACAGCCTTCAGTCAATTTTAAATGGACCTTCCTGAGTTAAGCAGTTTTATTTATCTATCGTTTTTTTTGTTTTGTTTTTGGTTGGTGTCTTTGTCATATACATGCTAATACCCTTCACCCTTCACCCGTAGCCTAATAGCCTCATTAAATTAGCTTATTCAGGTTGTCGTGTGAGAAAAATCTTGTTGCGTGTTATCACATATTCCATCAGCTATAGCAATAGATATATTCTTGTTAATAGATATATAACCTTGCAGAGGGTAACTGAAAATACATAGCTGGAATCCTCTACAAACACATGACACCATGTCAAAATTAGTAACACGTGAAACAATGGGGCAGATTAGACCGATTACCTGACTATTTCTGTAACTGCTCCCCCATAATCGCCCCATGTTTCTTCTTTCTCATCCCTGAAGTAGCTACTCACTCATTTATTTGGTAATTTCATCCCGCTTTTTCTCTTTTTGTTATAGACATGAGTTCTTTTTTTAAACTAAAGTTCATCACATTATGTTTGTGTTTCATCCAAGAGCGGCAAATTTCAGTCATGTTGTTGTATTCCATATTGCAAATAAAAAGAGCCAAGCACTGAGTCATGATGTAGACGACAAACTACCAAAGAATATCCTTAGAGTATTAGCTCCCTATGAATGGTAGCTGTTAAGTGTATCATTTGATTTAATGAAAATATGGAATAAAAGTGCTTCACACATGTATGAGCTGTGACAGGCGCTTTGATGCTTGATTTTTATTCTTTCACCAATCAAATCGTCTTGAAACTTTTTTGTATAGACTGAGAACTTTTCAAAATGATTCAGAATTGGCAAACTCAAATGTATTTGTTTCACTGGAGCCATCCATCTCTCTGTTCATCCATCCCATCATGCTTCCCTTTTCTTGCCCTGTAAATGTTGCTTTTTCTCATGGCTGGTATGACCTACTTAGCACACCACAGTCTGCCTGACGAGACAGCTGCTTCAAACTGATGGAGAGCTTGCCAAAACACTCTCTGCTATCTAACTTGTCTTGATCAGCATTAAACAATCACCCCAGAGTCTAATCTAATTGGAATGTATTAGATTGGAATAGATGTATGACTCAACCCTTCATTAGATGAGCATATGATTAGGGAACATTTTATCGGATTCAGATGGAAGTGTTTAAGGCATCCATGTCTCATTATATAACATGTCGCCTAGTTGTCCCACACACATGTTGAGTGAATTCTAAGATCTAGAAATTTGGTGATAATGTTGAACAGTGTAACAGTAACTAAGGCCAGTTATCTGAGACATCTCTTTACACCCCCCCCCCAAAAAAAATAAATAAATAAATCTGTTTCACTTTCACAAAACCCTGTGAGCAATGAGAAATCAGATACTGCTGGTTATTGGAAATGAGAGACTTTCAGGAGAATATAACAGATATCAGCACTGGATGCCCGTGTGGCTCTGAAGCATCAATTGAGGCTGTCATCAGCTTACTGACTTCAGTGTGTCATTGTCTTGAAGTGAGCCTCTCCTCTGACTCTGATCTATCAAGAAGGCAGGATGAGTCAGGTAGATAATTGATAGGTCACAAGGAACATAATGATTGCAGAGTAATAGTCATTTTTCAAAGGAGACATTTTGATTTGCTGTGGCAGGAACTCCACAGATAAATTAAATGAATTAAAAATAACAGCATTATAATAGATCCAGGGTCCCTTTAAGGTCCTATTAGCAGGGCTTTTTGGGACATGTCAGTGGGAGAGAGTTGCTGTTATATCCACCCGAACATCTACATACTAAGACAAATCTAAATGACTGTCTATTTTGCTATTGCTCTGTCTGGAAAATTCTGATGCTGCTGCAACAAGCAAATTTCCCCGTCTGCGGGACATTAAAGGATTTCTGATTCTGACTCTGATAATCAATATTTGAAGAGCTTGAATTAAGTGATGAGTTAATGACGAAATTAAGGCACTCTTCAGTAAAAGTTCAGTAAAAGAGAAACTTCAATTCAGAGGGTGTACAGTTATATTTTTCTGATCTAGCTGCAATGCCATTTAATTTTAGGACATTTTGACAAGTTTATTTTGTTCATTTATTACACAAAAACTGATATATATCTGCCCTAAAGACGGATCCGGGCTAGCTGGTTAGCACAGTTTAGATTGTTTTCTGATAATTAAACATTTTGCGTGCACGGTTTATGCTGTCGAGGAGCGTGTGGTCTGTAGCTGTTGTGTGTGAATACTATTATTGTTGCACTGTACAATAATTGGGCATTGCTTTTCATGTCACCTCATCCATTTTCTATCTATTTGTGTGTTTACATTGATAGCAATGGCACTTATCTGCTTGCTCAGTGACTACTCTTTCTATATATGAAGCTATAGTCATACACAGTAACAGGCCTATCTCAGTAAGACTATGGCAACAACCTCAGCCTACAGTGAGGCTGGAGACTGTTAGTGTTCTGTAACTAGACAGCCAGAGGCTCAATCTCTGCCATCTCCCCATGTATCCATCAACAGTCATGAATCCTGCAAAAATGGCCTGGAGCGAGAGAATGAGTCTCCACCAGTGCACTGCTCTACACTATCATGTTAGCTCAATGCATACATTACAAGATACAATGAAAAAGTAAAGTTTTTTTCAGAGAAAATGTGACTGCCTACTGCAAATGACGTCCAAAGTTACAGTGACAACTTTCCTCTGGGAAAAGTGGAAGTCTGAAGGACGAGAGAGGAGATCCCATCATCAGCCCTGTGACAGCTGCCAGCAGACGTTTCTGACTTCTCTGTGTCATGTGGAATTTTGTGATAGTTGTTGACACATGTCAAATGCTTTTAGATCAAAACTCTGCGAATTGTTTCGTTCACTTCCTGGCAAGTCACACACGGTCTTTTTCTCTCATAGGCTGCTTCAACCACACAACTAAATAGACCAGCTTGTCCACTGCAGTCAGAGTCATCCACAGTGATTCAATGTGACAGTTACGTAACGTGAATTAAAATATCATTAATACACTAAATATATCACAGTCCAATCAACTGAAAGAGATATTACTCATTGCAGCAATGATTATTTACAGGGACATAAGTTTGTGTTCGGTCAACTGTGTCTATAGATTTATTGATAGTGTTCTGTGATATAATATGTATAAACACAACACATATGGTAAATTGAGTTTATCAAAGGCGCGACACAGTAGCCGACGTAAAACAAGCACCGCAGAAACGTCACACAGTAATATTTCCATCATGATTATTTCAAATTAGTGAACATTAGAATGCTAACATGCTAAACCAAGATGGTGGACATCTTGGTCTAAACCAGGGGTACTCAAATACAAATCTTAAAGGGCCACAAAGATTTGTTTTCAATGACTCAAAGGTCCATGTATTGAGGTTAACAATATAATGTTGTGTATATTGCCCAGCCCTACATTAGCATTCAGCTCAAAGCATGATAAAGCCTCACAAAGGAGTTGGCATGGCGGTAGACCATTGTTATTCTTACAAATTGTTTCCCTTTATACATTTCAGTCTTTGCTTTTCTCCTTCCACATTGACAGACACCTTTTATCTCTTATCGTTATATAGAGTACAGTTCTACAACTAATAATCTTCTGTTGATCTGTGTATGAAAGTGTGTCTGTGTTCCTGCTTGTGCTCTTTTATCTTTTCCACCTCATGGCTTAGCCAGCCCTCCATTGACTCAAACTCTCACCCACTAACAAAATCACTGAAATCCCTCCTGTCCTCCCACCGACATTATGCCTTTATATCTGTTCTTTAAAAAAGTTAACCGTACACACAGAGAAGCACAATATAAAGGAGACACAATCATTTAAAACACAGCATGTGCCAATCACAAAGCAAGACCCCCCGGCATGTCTGTGCCCAATGTCCATTCCCATTGATCCAGTCTAAAAAGCACTCACTGCAGTAATGTCACAGGAGCACAGAGTGTTTGCTGCCAACAGACAGGCTGACCCCTGAGAGGAGTGAGCTGCTGTTATTATTATTATTATGACTCATCGCCCTGTTATGCTGCAAATTGGCCTCTGTAGAGTTCTGTAAATGTGAGTGTCTGTTTGTGTGTAAGACAGAGATACAGAACATGCTAATTAAAGTGTGTTAGTAAGGAGCGAGGCAGCAGGCAGCATGTGAATGAGTCTACTGTAGTAGGCTACGTACAAACAAACTGGAAGCTGACTACAGTCAAATTAACATTTTATTTAAAGTCTAAAGTCTATAAAGAATAAATTCAGACAAAATGTCTCCTGGAAAGAACGACTTTGTGTAATTTGGTTCTGCTCATACATAACGTTTCGCTGAAAGGGAAGCTTAATTTAAACCAACCAAGTAAATATTTATGTTGATGATGATTGATTATATTTTTGCATTTTAATGCTCCTCTCTTGGTAACACGATTAAATGGAATGAATTAATTTTAATCGTACCAATTAGACATCATCTCTAGTTTCCATCGTATTAGTAGAACATAACATAATGTCCTCAAGAGAACCTCTTGAAGATTACTAAGAAATTTTATGGAAATAAAAATAAACCAAAAGCCTTTAAATAATTAAATAACAGGGGACTTTTATTTTGAAGGCATTATAGGAAATGAAAAATGTTACATGTTAGCTGTATAGCTAAATGTTAACAGCTGTGTTAGCAGTTATTCTTTCAATAGTACTGTGGGGAAGAAGAGTATTTACAGCCACTCCTTTGACCACTACTCAAGACAAGCACGTTTTTAGTTAAAGACACATCTTCAAGTGGTCAGCCCTGTTGTAGTGAAAATGTAGATCCCTGTGGCACTGCGCTGACCTGTTGAGTCGAACCTAGTCAAGCACATGTGAATAAGATATGATAAAGCCCCATTGGTGTCATAAATGATCCATAAGAATGTTGAAGGCTCCTTGGAGCTCCTCGCAAAGCCACACTGTCCTGGCACCTGAGCTAGCCTCTTTACAATCAGCTTATGCAAGACGGTGTATTTTTCTGTGGAGGAACTCCTTTATTGGTCTTCCAATAAAATGAACTGATGTAACTGGAGCCAACAGTGATATTTGAGCACATAATCTTATGAAGATAAATCGATTATTTTCTTCAAAAACTACAGCTCCCTCAGGTGTGGTAATGTTTTAATGGCTGAAGGGGAGTTGAATATGAGATTTCCAGCTCCATGTGGAGAGGTATTTTGTAGCTTTGCCACTATTTCCTACACCAATTGTTTCCACGCGTAACTTTAATTATTTAAGCCCTAGTGACTGGTTAAAGTCATATCATAAAGACGTTGGAAGCCATTTACACAAAAATTGCACACATTTTTTACGCCATCTTTGTATATTTACACTGAACAAAACAGCACTGACATAATACTGCCCAGTGTGTGATTTTGGATAGCATGCCAGGCTGCGCTTACAACCACTCGTCAATCTCCAGCTCTTCAAATTGAAGACTGGGGAGACTCTGGAGGGGACAGCTGGAGCTCAGAGCCTCTGGAGGAAAACACCTGGAGTCGAGAACAGAGTTTACTGTTTTGCGGTTAAAAACTGGATTGGTCACCACTCTTACCTGCCATAAAGATTTACAGAGGTGCCAAAATCCTCTGTAATGTACTGATAATCACTTATACCGCTTGTCCACCAAACTTAGCGGGTCTCCACATGTTTTTTAAATGTGGGTCAACCCACAAAAAATAACCTATTGACCCCATTGCCACTCCAACAGGCAAGACAGCCCATCTGTGATTTGTATCCAAAGCATTACATTACGTTTAACCCCACAAATGCTCCGGCAACAGAAGAGGAAGAGAAAAACAACAATAGATCCATTATGCAAGAAGCTAATTCTTACAGGCCGCGTCCCAAATCCCCTCTTTATTTACACGCCACCACCGGATGTTGATAACGCGTCATCACTTCGCGCAGTGGAATTTAGCTTGCTCACCCGGGTCTTACATTTGCTGATTTTTATGTGTGAGCACAGATAACAACTAGTTGGTGTTGGCTTGCGTGGTCAGGCACTGCCAAGATGGTGACAGCCGGTACCACCCACTGTGAGCCTCATTCTGTCTCTTCAGAAACCTATGGGTGGCGCTGTCCGCTACTTTATACAGTCAGTGTTCACAACCAAAAACAGTGGCATAACATGGCAACAACATTCATCTTCATCTTGTCTGCCCGGGTTGCAGATATTTCGGTCGCTCTTCTTCTTCTTTAAGTTAGTTGTTGACTGCTGCCAGCTGCTTTTAAATCGTGTTGGTTTCAGACATAACATAATACATCATCAAATAACGTCACACCGTTGCCCCAGCTTTCTGCTTTTACACAGGCATCAGTTCAGCTCTGTTAATACATCTGCTGCCGGCTCAGAGTCAGAACAGTAATGCCCCCAAATTCTGTCTTTGTACTTTTACTACAGAGCGGCACGGTGGAATGATGTTGAGTTATCCCCGCCTTGAGCTGTCAGGATCTGCAGAGCTTTGTCTATTTCCTCTCGTTTCTCCTGTGTTTTTTTTTCCCCCTCCCTCCTTGTTGCAGGTTTGTCTCCCTCTGTCTGTCAGTGTCTGTCTCAGGTTGGGCGTGGCCGACCTACATTCTGCTCATAAGCCAAAATCCTCTCACCTGCGGCCCGTCCACACTGATCACCAGTTACCTGTCTCAAGCTGGTCATTCCCCTCCAGTCTTCGCCAGTTGGTTGTGAAACTGTCTGTGGTAACACCGAGGCCTCACTTTGAGTATATCTTGTGCAAATCCGCCTGCCTAAAACCTGCCTTCTTTCCCTCTGTGCTGCAGACCTGCCACGCACACCAGCCGGTCGAGTCACGCCCAGCCTCGCCTGTTGTCTCATCAGAACCCCTGCTCTGGACTGTCTGCTTTGGACTTTCTGGGAGCTGCTTTTGAACTCCTTGATTTTTGTTTTTCCCACAAAAATTGTTTCATTTTTACTCCTGTCTCCGGTGTCTGCATTGTGGGTCCAGTTTTGAATACTGCTAGAGTATAACATGATCAGGCTGTGTAAAAGGGGCTACAGTGACGTGAACTCGACTCCCTGAGCTGCAGTCCATGTGTGTAGACATGTGAGTCAGGCCAATGTGAGTTCTTGGTGCTGAATGCTAACAGAAAAACGACAGGTTACTGGATTGATGGTTTCCACGCAGATACAATGCATATGGAGAGATATGAGAGAATGACTTAACAGTCTCTAGTACAGCTGTTTGTTCATGTCTTACACTCAGTGCTGGTGCTGAAGCTATCCCTGCACTGTTTTAATATGTAACCTGTTGCCTTATATTGTTACATAATCTCTTTCTTCCCCTCTGTCACCACCAAGACAAAACAATGGCTTTTTATTGTGAAGAGAACATTTATGAGTCTGATTGTCACTTGTATTATAAAAATTCCAACCCACGTCAAACTATTGATTGTTCCAAAATGTCAGCTGGTCTAAACTGTGTAAGTCAGGGAAACGTCCTCAGTGAATTGAATTCTAATGAGTTGAATGTCATTACTTTGTGTAATATCAAATTGCTTAACCTTTTCCTAAAACCTCAGTGTGCCACCTGAGCTCACTACAGGCACCCAAGGGTTGAAAATTGGATGAACTGTTCGTAAAAAGGGCTCCAGTTAGAAATGTCGTGTTTCCTCTCAGCTGCACGAGTAAAGTGTTTAATTTGGTGAGATTTGGATCGAAGTAAAGACGAATGATGTCGTCTAAAAAATAAAATAAGATGAAGGAATGAACGGGGTTTGAATGGTTGAAAAGACATACGGGTAATTAACAACAGGACGCGGCTGATGAGCAACATTTTGCAGGGATGTTTGATATCCAGTGCAATGTGGGAACATTATAATGTGACGATTCAAAGAACAGAAGACACTGACTCAATGTTGTCCTGGATTATATTCTTCTCTGCAGTGACAGCGTCTAATACAGCACTTGCACCAAATAATCCCAACTAAGGGTCTTCTTAATGGCTTTTTCTGGTGTTTTCAACTGCACTACATGTTTTTATCAGCTGATGAGTTCATTTAAAGCCTTTCGTTGTAAACATTTCCTGCTGATGAGAGTAAAGACACAAAACAGTGAGCTTTGAAACCAAAATAAAGGGTTCAAAGATGCTAAAAAGCTCAGTAGAGTTTAGAGTATATACAGCTTGGACAACAAATCTAGTATAAATCAGTTTAATGGCCAATCAGAACAATAAAAGCCCAGCAGGCCAAAGTGACATGGCTGAATTCAGTTATTCATACCCAAAGCATGATCATTTCCTGATTTCTTAAAGTGGTTTTCAAGCCAAAATCTAACCAAACTCTGGCTGTAGCTTGACCACGGAGCATGTGCAAAACTGACTCTAGGGGGGTTAAGGTCACTGACCAAACAAGGCGTTCGGAGTGAGAATGTGTTGTACAATCAGTCTACATGTATATGAGCTGATTTACATGTCAGCAGGATCAGAGCACGGTGTTGGCATAACAGCAATGCAAAAGACAAGCAAGAGGCAACTATTTAGTACAATGTTCGAACAGACTTTGAACCAGACATTGGAACATTTTCCAGCCTTGTTCGTGGCAACAAAACTGAACATTTTTACGAGATGTCGAGGCAATTTGTACCTGCATTTGTAGCAACAGCACCAGGTAAGCCAAAACAAGATCTTTCCCTAAACCTAACCCGACCCTAATCACAGCGTTTTGAGGGTTGAAAGGCTTTGTTGTCATATGCATAAAAAAGTTTTCGGCACAATGAAGTTCAATTTTTGGTTCACCAAGTCTCAACCTTGTGCTGTCAATCAACCTCTATAAGATATACTCGAAAAATAAATGCACATACATATCCACCTGCCATCGATATACACTCAGACAGATATAGGTACCAGTCGACAATTGCAGTACGTGCAAAATGACAGACAAACATCCCGACATGAAATTGAAAAGAGAACATACAGAATCACAGATGCAACATTAAACAATGCTAGGTTTCAACATATCTGAGGTTTGCAGACACAAACATTTCCAGCTTTTATTCCGGGGATTGGGTGGCTAATTTCTGCATATCCGCCTCTCAGTCATTTCACTATAGAGTCTGAAAAAAAAATGATACCAACCTGTCTAAATATATGTATATATCACTACTGCATGGTCAGACACATACGTATATCACCAGTTACCGAATAGCTGCCTGCCACCTGCTACAGATAATGAAGCAAGGCCTACAGCGCATTGGTCTCCCTCCTCCTCCTCCTCCTGGCCCTGACAACATGGCATTGTATGAGCTGTTGCTCTTGTGCCAACACGGGGGGGGGGGAGATAATACTCATTTGGAGAGCATAGCGGGGGCGTTGCTTCAGATACAGCTAATCCTCACACCTCATCGCCGAGATGTGCCTGGCTGCTGCAGAGATTGCCTCCACCGTTCCCTCTCTCCTTTCTGTCGCTCCTCTCCTTATTCTCTCCTCCTTCTTGACATTCACGCCCTCTCCTGCTGTCTTTGTTCTCATCTCTGAACCCTCTCCTCTTTCTCTGTCACCTCCCCTCCTGCACTTATCTCCTCGCTTCTGGGGCAGGAGCACGAGGGGGTGAAAGGGCGGTGCACTTTTTAGAGAGGAGAAGATAATGTAGGATTAAAAAGATAAGAGTAGGGAGGTTGATTGAAAAGAGAGGGGGGAAATAAAGCACAGCAGAAAAGAGGAAGCTGTTGCACCATTTTTCAGAAAAGACATTTTGTGGAAATGTTTCACCTTTTTTTTTTATAAAATACACAAATTATTAGAAAGTTAATCAACAGTTTAACTGATTATATAACTTGTTATGCTAATGAAAATCAAGATCACACAAACACAGTTGCTAAATTACTTTACAAAGCTGCTAAAGTACAGGATGATGGCCCTCTTTTTGTTTTGGAGAGCGCCACAAGGAGAAATGTTGTTGACGAGTTGATCATTATATGCAAATGATTTGTTATTTTTGAGTGTCCAGGTCTCTTCTTATTTCTTTTTTTTTTCTTTTTGCGCTTTTTGCATTACTTTGGCCGATCGCCCACATGGATCCAGTAAACGCAACGCCTGTAAACTCACTTTTTTGAAAATGGGTCTCAGGGTGGAAAAATCCAAAAACGCAGCCCTTGAGTGTCACGTGGACAGCAAACCCGCATACTTTGCGTATCGATGACGCCATCGCTCCACCCCTCGACCTCTAGCCATCGACCTCTGAACCCCACAACGTCTCATAACAACACCAACAACAATGGCGGATCTGCTTGTGTTCATGTTTCTTGCAACTTACTCACAGATTAGCACGCCATGTTTCAATTGCTGCTGTTTGGCGCTTCATCTGACTTTCCATCAGCATGGGGATGAATAGACAATGACACAATTTTCATTTTGGTTGAACTGTTCCTTTAATAAATTACTTCTGTTGTTGGAATAAGTCTGATTTTTTATGTAACATGCCAAACAATGTTCTCAGAGTATTAAGTGACCTTTAACTGTAACTTCATAGCAAAGTGACAGCATAGACCGTTGTTGTTCCTCTGGGAATGGACTCTTACTAGGTTGATGTTTTTATGGTAAGTACTGCACCCTGTCACTTTACTTTGGCAAAAAACTCATCAGACTAGTAGACACATTCAAAGCTACTTCTTCTTCCGAACAAGGCAAGAAAACACAGCTCACGGACCCGACATTGCCCACTGAGGATCTTGAATCGACGGGCGACTCCAGTGGGAATCAGCGGCTTTACGTTGTGTTCATTTGAGCTACGGAGGATCAGAACGCCAATAAAAGTCCAGAAGTTAATTTTGATTTAGTAGCCACGCGGAAATGTTAAAACGACTTCTTGCTCTTGTAATTCTATCTAGGATGTGTTCCTGAGCAAGAGTATATTGGTGTAGGCTGTGGCTGAGTGAAGATGATAAAATGTTAATTGCACAGTATGGTGTACCGTTGGCTCTGCTCAAAATAGAAACTCTGCCTGCACAATGTCACCACAGGGAGAGAAAGTGATGAAATTACTTGCAAGGCCGACTCAAAGATACCTGGCTAAAATGTGAATACAATTCAATCGAATAGAAACCCATGTCAATAGAATTCAGGCAGAAACATGAGACAAGGAGAGTGAGAGAGGGAGGAGCAGTAAGCCCTGGGCTCCTCTCAGCATTTTATCATGTACACAAATGGTTCCCCTACAAATACCAAATGTCACAGGCCCTTAAAGGAGACAGAAGCCAGAGGCAGCATTAGTGTCTTGTATGTCAGCTTCCTGGACGCTCGCCCTTAGTCTGCCCTTTGCTTCAGCTAAAACCTTTGGCTGAGACTGCCCACCAGGACCCACAGACACAGGTAATGAAAGGCCTGTAATAGATCTGTCCACACAGCATGTAATCACACAGTAATGTTTAGATCCACTTACACATATAATTCATTCTGTTTAGGTTTCTCACAGTAATATTGTGCTGTGTGGGTGAGACTGATTGCACCACAGTGGTCACTGTATAGGCGCTCAATATGAATGAATCCGTGACGGGAGGTCAGCCGACTTGCCTTTGGGTGTCGACCGAGATATAGCCCGAGCAAAAGTGGGAAGGTCATCTTATCATCTGCCTTGACAGCGTTGGATTGTATACTTGTACACTGTCAAACTGTGATTTGCATTCTTGCATTTTTGCATTTTGCAGGAGAAAAAGATGCCTCATCTAACTGTGTTATTGAAGGTTTAGAGAGGGAATATCAGTACCAAGCTAGCGAGCTAGTTTGCTAAGCTTGTTAGCTCAGTCTACCACGGCAGTTTAGTCAAAAGATGGAATTGTACTATCAATTCTCGCCTTTACTGTCTAAACGCGAGCAGAGGAGATTCAAACGAAAGCTTTAATTAAACCTAATGGTGCAACACAGCTAATTAGCTTCTTCTGGACCCTCTGGGTGTCTGATGTCACATATGTGACAAGTCACCGGATTTATGATAAATAATGTCCGCCACGCTTTTTCACGAACATTGCCGTCACATTTGCTGCGCGTTTGGTGCAGGAAGAGACGGTAAAAACGGGGGTTAACGAAAGTGTATGCAAGCAGGAAGTGTTTGCAAGCAAAAAAAGACGTTCCTATTGGTGGAAAAAGGCACCACACCAACCAATCACAAAATGACATGGCAAACCACGTGATTTGGTTGCTGAGGAACAGGGGAAAGTTGTGGGAGGGACGGCAGTGAAAGAGTGACAGCAGCAGTGATGTGAAAGAGACAGCGAGTTTTGAGAGTTGAGGGATTTGTGAGATTTAGCGTGTTTGGAGTGTATAGTTATTAGTAGTTACATATAACTTTGTAAATTTCAAAAGGTTATGCACAAATTTAGCAAACAAAAATGTATATTTGCATTATAAGTAATAAAAATGGTTCGTTAAACATATTTGTGGTTTTCACATTAAAAAAAGTTTATTAAAAACAAATTCTCCTTGAACCGGCACCATATCGTGGTGGAGGGGTTTGAGTACCTGAATGATCCTAGGAGCTATGTTGTCCGGGGCTTAATGCCCCTGGTAGGGTCTCCCAAGGCAAACAGGTCCTAGGTGACAGGTCAGACTAAGAACGGTTCCAAAGCCCCTAATGGATGAGATAACAACGAGGAAGTGTACGTTGCCCGGATTGGCGTTACCGGGGCCC
>OMLP01023759.1:3400-17754 GCA_900302685.1 Spondyliosoma cantharus | reverse complement strand
AAACAAAGGTTAAAAAACACGACGGGAGCTGCAGCTACAGGCTGCCACCTGGAGCGGTGCCATGTTAGCTTCCTAGTAGTAGTCTAGGCTGTGGTAGTAGTAGCAGTAGTAGTCTAAAGGCTGTGGTAGTAGTAGCAGTAGTAGTAGCAGCAGCAGTAGTGTAAAGGCTGTGGTAGTAGTAGCAGTAGTAGTATAAAGGCTGTGGTAGTAGTAGCAGTAGTAGTAGCAGTAGTAGTCTAAAGGTTGTGGTAGTAGTAGCAGTAGTAGTCTAAAGGCTGTGGTAGTAGTAGCAACAGTAGTAGTCTAAAGGCTGTGGTAGTAGTAGCAGTAGTAGCAGCAGTAGTGTAAAGGCTGTGGTAGTAGTAGCAGTAGTAGTATAAAGGCTGTGGTAGTAGTAGCAGTAGTAGTAGCAGTAGTAGTCTAAAGGCTGTGGTAGTAGTAGTAGCAGTAGTAGTATAAAGGCTGTGGTAGTAGTAGCAGTAGTAGTATAAAGGCTGTGGTAGTAGTAGCAGTAGTAGTCTAAAGGCTGTGGTAGTAGTAGCAGTAGTAGTATAAAAGCTGTGGTAGTAGTAGCAGTAGTAGTATAAAGGCTGTGGTAGTAGCAGCAGTAGTAGTAGCAGTAGTAGTCTAAAGGCTGTGGTAGTAGCAGCAGTAGTAGTAGCAGTAGTAGTCTAAAGGCTGTGGTAGTAGTAGCAGTAGTAGTAGCAGTAGTAGTATAAAGGCTGTGGTAGTAGTAGCAGCAGTAGTGTAAAGGCTGTGGTAGTAGTAGCAGTAGTAGTATAAAAGCTGTGGTAGTAGTAACCGGAGACAGGATTCAAACCGCCAACCATGAGATCACGTGCCTCCCATTTATTCTCAAAATGTTTTTGAAAAAGTGTAATATTTCAAAAAGTACAGTTGGTATCAAAAAGTTAAATAGAGCACAGGATTCCTAAAAGATATTTGATTGTTTTCTGTTGATGAAAGCATGCAGGAGTTGAGAGATGCCAAAAAATTACAGAACTGGAATAGTGATAATAAAGATTTGAATAACAGATGTATTCACACTGAATAAGATTTCAGAGAATAAGTGTTATCACACTTACTAGAAAATCATAATCAGATTTATTACCACAAGGATTTTACACCAACGAGAAATTTGTCTTGGTGAATGAGGTGCATGCATTGAAGACAATAAACAATAAACAATAAACAAACAGTGACTATTACATATAAAATATAAACAATATAAATAAACAGAGACATACGTGTGGGATGATTGATCGGAAGAGCTGTACAGGAATGACAAAAAAGAGATAAAAAAATAAAGAATTGTTAAAAATTAAAAATATTTGACAAAATCTGCATTATTGTAATGCAGAGATTCAAGGGTGGTGATGGGTATGAGTGCAAAGAGTGCAAGTGTCAGTGTCAGTGGGGGTAGGGGTCCCGGGGCCTGTTAAGGATCCCAACTGAAGAAGAGAAGAAACTGCACATGTGGTGGGAGGTTTTGGTCCTGATGGACCGTAGCATCCTGCCAGAACGGAGAGTGTCAAAAAAATGTATTTCCTGTGAGAATAAAGTGTGATTGCTGACAGCTGAGGTGATTCTAACAGGTTCGCTGTGAATATGCAGAAATGTCAAATGAATTGCCTGAAATATCACAAAACTAAAATGCATTGCACCACACTGCTGAAAAACCTGGAAGTCAGACTGCATTAGTTTAAGGAGGTAAGTGATGAACAAGTGTCGCTAGAAAACCTTGGAGGTAACTGTACTGCCAAAGCTGGAAGTTCTGGAAGAAATGATGTACCTGAAAATGCTCAGTATTGAAATGAAGAAAAGAACAAGTTGATATTTTAAAAATTATAAAAGGTGTAATAGACACTAGGTGTCCATTAAGAGCATACAATTTGAAGTTTAACCAGTAAAAAAACATAAATGTTCTTAAAGAGCTGAACATCTTACAATCTAAATGATTCTCAAAGACTAATGTGTACACAAGTGAAACTGAAAGTAGAGTAAATTGAAAGGGATTTGAGGATGTAGATGGGGAGGAGGATTCACTAATAGATTTATGAGAACAAGAGTGCCTCGCTTGTCAGTGACCACACTGATAATTGATATATGCCAAATATGAATAATACTAGCAGCTATACAAATACAATAGATAACTATACAAATAAACATAATAATACTAATGATAATGATAACAGTAGTAGTAGCATCAGAGATAGTTAATCAGGAACACAGCAGGGGAACCTAATCCATGGGAACCTGTGAGACGAGTAAGCAGACTCCAGGGAGAAGTCTAGTTAGTATCACACAATAATGTGTGCAGATGGAGAGGAGGAGGAAGAGACAGGAGCTCAGTGCATCATGGGAAATCCCCTAGCAGTCTAATCCTATGGCAGCATAGAGCCTGTGCAGGCCCCAACCATAAGCTTTATCAAGGAGGAAAGATTGAAGCTCACTGTTAAACAGAGAGAGGGTGTCCCTCTGAACACACAGGTTCATGAATATAACTATTAGAGACCGACCGAACTGTCAGTATTTTCAGCAGAAATGATTGCAGTTGTGTTTGGCCATGAGTAGATAGAGTCGGTACAACCATCAACATTGAACGGCCATTTTGTCAGACTCAGCAACGGTCACAGAGGTATAGAGGCACAGTTTTGTTGGTCCCTGCTCGTATGGGTGCCAAAGGCAACAAAGTGATAGTAGTGAGTCTTGCAGGGGAGATGAAGTGAGATGAATATTTGTAATGCAGCCGGCTTGAAAAATGGCTTCAGTATTGAGCGATGCTGTAATGGCATTATTTGACTTCTAGGTGGCGGTATGCACCTTTAAGTCGATCCACCAATAACTGAACAGACGAAGAAGAACATTGCTGCTCGTTAGCTAGCTAACTAGCCCTCCTCCAGCAAACTGAATGATAGAATAGAAGTCAGCAATCCGATTGTATCGCAGTAACGCAAGTGTTAACGTCAGTAGTAAACTGGTTTATAGAGTAGCGTTACAGATAGCTAAATTGCTATCTTAGCTAGCGTCTGATGTGCTAGCCAATGCTAGCTCAGTTAAAACCCTTTGCGCGTTAAGTTAACCGAGTTAGCAGGAGGCGACGATTCATATCGAAGGCGTCGAATTTGTAGGTTAAGGTAAGTGTGCACATTATCGTGATCATGCAGATAATCTCAAGTAATCTACAGTAACATCTAAGGTAGACACTCCAGTGCAAACTATATGTCTTAAATCTGCTTTACAGTGTAAATCAGTGTAAGAAGTTGAGCTCTGTGCTGTGACGTTAACGTTACGCCTTCTTAGTCTAAAGGACAACGTGGGGCCTGTGCAATGAAGTTATTTTATGTCATGTGTCTCAAGTATTCATCTGACACATTGTTCTGTGATGAAGCTATATTGACAAATCGTTTGGCTGGTCTCTGGTCTATGTTTTTGTCCTGTAGCATGGCGCTGAAGTCAGGAGAGGATCGTCTGAAGGAGATGGAGGCAGAGATGGCTCTGTGAGTACAACACTTGCTGATGTAGTCTACTGGCTTTGTTGTGGGAAGTGAATCATCCACTTCCATTCCTTGTCCAGCCTCTCAGGGAATTTATGTTCAGCTTCTCCTTTTCCACAGCATCTTTGGTTTGTTGATTAGTTATATATGTTGTTTAACAACCTGGTTATTCCAGCTCAGTCAGCCTGTCTCTGTGCCTCTTGCTGTAGTTTTGAGCAGGAGGTTCTTGGTGGTCCAGTACCAGCCTCTGGGAGCCCATCAGTTATGGAGGCAGTGCCTGTAGCTCTGTCTGTTCCAGCGGTTCCACTAGTGCGGCCCATCATAGGCACCAACACCTACAGACAGGTATGTACTCTTCTGCCAGTGTCTAGGGACTAATGTACGTCTAGCCTGCATACTGTAGAGACATGAATGCATGTAAAGGCCAAATAAAATAGTTCTACTGACAGAGGACATGCTAGAATTACAAAATGATCTTGTTTGTGCACAGCATTTATCTGTCTTCTGTCTAACATTCTTTGTGTCTGCCTCTCTCTTAGGTCCAGCAGACATTAGAAGCCAGAGCTGCAAGTTTTGTTGGTCCTCCACCACCGGCCTTTGTTGGACCAGGTTAGTGTCTGTCTGTCTGTCTGTCTGTGTGTGTATGTTTATTTATTATATTATCTGTCTAATAGGTGTAGCTGTTGTATTTTTTATAGAGAATTAAAAAAAAAAAAAACTTAAGTAAAGAGTAATATGCATATTGATGCAGCACAGATGAATAGATGGCCCTGTTTCCACTGTGTGGTATGGCTTGGTATTCAGCTCAACTTGATGTTCTCTTGGTACCAGATACTTTTGCCATTTTCATTTTCCAATGCAGCTGGTACCCCTTCAACATAGGTGAGAATCTTTAGCTGATCATCATAGTGAAGCCAGGAGAAACTGCTGTGACATCATCTCTGATCAGGGCTCTAGACTAAGTTTTTCCACCACTAGCACTGGTGCTCCTTACTGTAAATTTTAGGAGCAGCTGCGCAAAATGTAGGAGCACTGCTTACTGCACTGCAATTTTAAACCTGAACTATGAGCAGGGTACACACATTTACTTTGCCTCACTGTATGGTTGTCTGATGTTTTCACATTACATACTGGATTCTCTAACAGACAAGCAGAGCTACAGCTGACTCATGAATGGGTCCAGCATGGGAAGAATTCACATCAGTAGATAGGGGGTCTCTTGTGTATGAAACAACTGTATTGTCATGGTGCTGCATTTTCATAATCTGGATTAATCTGGTCGCAGGTAACCTCTCACCCGCGTCCAGACAGTGTCTCTCTCCCTGCTTCTCTCCTCGGGGGAGAGGGGGTCAGTGTAGGCCTTGTGGGTAAACTAACCAAAGTTAACAATACTCCACAGGTGCTTCAAAAAATGTTATGGTGTCTCACAGCCTAGACTCCATTTTACTGTCATGCTGTGCCCTTTTACGTGTTTCATTAACACTAACTGTGTGTTTTTCCCAGTCCCTCCAGTACGTCCTCCCATGATGAGACCAACCTTTGTCCCCCATATCCTGCAGAGACCTGGTAAGGTTACCTTTTGATATTCAGTTTAGAATGTAATAAGCATCTTGGGTACACTATACTGGAGAAGTGAAGCATAGACCAGTGTGTAGTACATCTATTGGCAGAGATGTACTATATTATTTGTAATTGTGTTTTCATCAGTGTATAAGCATGTGAAACTGAGACTAATGGTGTTTTTGTTACCATAGATGAGCCCTTTATATTTACAGAGGGAGTGGGTCCACCATGTTGTATGGCCATGTTTCTACCAGAGCCCAAAACACACCAACACTGGCTCTGAAGAGGGCTTTTCAGTTTTTTAGCATCCACTGTAGGTTTCCCTCCACGCTTTGAAGGGGAGGGTGAGGGGAGGAGTGTTCAGATGGATGCATTTTGCAACTTCACCAGTAGATCCCTCTTAATTATACACAGTGAGCCATTACATTTGATAATAATCACATGTAGCCAGATGAAAGGTTGGATTGGATAACCAAATCTGAGAAGACAAGAAATCTTTGGAGTGGCTTTTAACCAAATCAGAAGTTAATCCAGTCCAACTAATATAATGTGAGATCAAATTGAAGAACTAACCCTGGGAGTCCATACAGCAGATTATGGTATTTTTATTGACACATTTATATCATATTGTATTAATGTCCAAATACTCCAAATATATTCTTCATGTGCAAAATATTGAGAGGATTTTAAGATTACTGATGGTCCATAACAAATGTTTTGTTTGTGCTATGCTTGAATTTAGGCGATTTAATGACCTTTGCTCGTATCTGGCATGCTTGAGTCCCTGCATTCCTTCACAGAACAGTGTTTGTGTGTATTTCAATATCCTAATGCTGTGTTGATAGTTGGTCAGAGGATGCAAATGATGCGTGGTCCTCCCATAGCGCCTCCTCTGCCCCGGCCTCCTCCACCTCCTCCCATGATGCTCCCTCCTACCATGCAGGGCCAGACACCTCAGGGTGCTCCTCAGCCCATCCAGCACATGGCTACTGCTCCTCAGGTGAGAGCTCAAAGATGCAGATACTGTTGGCAGGACACTCACTCAGGGGTGGTGAGCCACCACATCAGTCTGTGTGCATAATATTGCTTTATGTCTCACTGAAACGTATTGATATTTACTGATATTATCAGTTACAGTTCCTGTAAACAATATAGTAAAACAAACTTGCATAACTGCAATTTAACTTCTCACTTGTGTCAACAAGAGTGTTTCTGATTTGACTGCAGCAAAGCCACAAATGCAAAACAATTCTCGATTCATCTCAGACTACAGCAGTCTACAAAATAAAAGCTGCACGCTGTTTTTACAAAACAGAACATGTATCCATCTGCAGTGCCTTACACGTTTGTTGTGATCTACAGTAATATTGTTTTCACGTAGCAGCTTCAAGATAAGGCATTTATTGACTCTGCTGCACACACCTCTGTCAGAGTTGGATGGCAAAGTTGGGCTGAAGCGGACAATCGACATTAGCTGCAGACTCTAGATTATGCTCTGTCTCGGTGCAGAATCTGCCACATCCGCGTCGCAATGCATCTAATAAATTAATGAATCTGAAGAAATTTCCACACCTCTACAACAGAGACTGCATAGCATAGGTCTATAGGAAGAGCATTTTATAGTGTTGGAGCTCTTGTTTTGTGCCCCGCTCTTGTTTTCAGACAAGAGCGGGGCACAACCAGTACCCCTGGTCAGAGGGCCTATGTGACACTTTTGGGAGATTGGGATGGAGCAGCTAACCCTAACTTTTAAATGAATCCTGAAATTAACAGGAAGCATTTAGAAAATGTTTTGACTCGAATGTAGCTAAGCCTGATCACGTGACAGGCTCCAGCAGGCTACACCTACATTTTATTGGGACCACAACAAAAAATTGCAGGCTTACATTTGAGGAATTCACATCATAAGCACAAGCGCTGACCATGACCACATCAGTTATCTTGGGAGCAATCTTGTGTCATAAGTTCTAAATCTCTGCATCTGTTGGTGTGTTCCTCTCAGGTCCCTGATATGGTCTCGATGGTGTCAGCCCCACCCACAAGACAGGGAGCCCCGCCTAACATCAAAGCCACACCGTCAATCATCCAGGCAGCACCGACCCTGTACTCTGCTCCTCCTCCCCCTGTTGGACACAAAAGAAATGATGTCAGAGCTCAGAGACAAGCAAGAATGGTATCTGCATTTTGATTGATATTTCATAAAGTAAGGTGCTCTGCTTCAAGCATTATGTTCTGAGAGGTAGATGTGTGTTTCTTGGACCTATATGTCAGAATACTAGTGACGTGTGTGTGTGTGTGTGTGTGTGTGTGTGTGTGTGTGTGTGTGTGTGTGTGTGTGTGTGTGTCAGGAGGAGCTGGCAGCGCGGGTTGCAGAGCAGCAGGCAGCAGTGATGGCAGCAGGTCTACTAGACAAGAAGGAGAGTGAAGACAGCGGCACTGTCATTGGACCCAGCATGCCTGAACCTGAGCCCCCTCACACAGAGGTACGTTGAAAGCAGCATTTTGTTTTCTATTGTTAACTGTGACCACTGGTGATTTATACATAGGCTGAGTGCACAGCTACCATGAGGCTGTTCACATCTGGTATCAACATCCGTCTTGAGTGCTCCATTTACAAGTGTTCAGCTCTCAACCCGTCAGTTCATAGCTACATTAGCCTGCCTCTGAGTGACCGCCTGTGCTCTGATGTCACTTCCTGCGCTATATACAAATACAGTGTTTCCCACAGAATCAGACTTTAATTGTGGCAGTGGCTAGCTGGGTGCCATAGAGCATGCGCACTCAAGACGGATGTAATTACACTGTAATTAGTCCTCCTCCTCTTCTTCGTTGGTTTTATCTGCGGACTAAAAACTACACCACCATCCACTGTATCAGAGTATATAACGTCATGCTATTCACTGACAGGTGCAGTGAGTGAGAACGAGAAAATTAAAAAATAGAAAATCAATATGTGGCTGCCAATGTTGATGTGGTGGCAGACCGCCACAGATAAATTAATGTGTGGGAAACACTGAAATAACCATGTCCATCACTGTGTAGAAAACATTGCGTCCGTTTGTCCCAAAGAAAGAAAGAAAGAACTTCATGTAGAGTATTTGCCAAACTAACAGACAGCCATTTACAAAGTTTATGAATATACATAATATATATTTATTTATATTTAAGTAGAATTTGTTTATTTATAAAAACAATAAAATGTTGTCTTATATTAAGTATGTTAAGACATGACGATATCATGATAGACCATTGCAGCTGATATGAGGCCATTTTCTCCTCAAATTTTAACTGCAGTACACCATCGGGTGTGGCACATGCATTTTACTTACAAAGCAGGTCTGAAACTCTAAAAAGATAGCAAACCTTTCCATACCTGCTACCTCTGTTCCAAGTTAGCGTGTCTTTTCAACTGCAGGAGACGTAGTAAGCGCCCAACGTGACTATATCTTAGGCTGGGCAGTGTAGTTGTAGCCAGCTCTCAGCTCTGGGTCATGCTTGAAGAAAAATTTGGCCAGTCTTTGTTTGCACTTCAAGTATTGAGAGAGTACAACTTTGATTATGGTTTGCAAATAATACAAAGAAAAGCTTAGTGTTATTTATTTTTTGTTATTTATAGTTTTTAATTCTTGACTTTCAATTTGTGGAAAAGAATTCAGTTAGAAGGTCAATTGGAAGTCAGAAGCTCGCACATAGTTGATGCAGTTACTGTATAAGCTCTGAAGAGATTTTAATTTGTAGAACAAGTAATTCTTAGAAAAGTTATAAAATACCAGGTAACAAAGTTACCATGCGAAATCCATGATACATGCATTAATGAGGGATGGGCGGGTGAGGGGTTGTGCCAGGAGGGACTTTTACCTACAGCAGGAACAGAGAGATGATGTAGGTCAGACATACAAGCACAAGCTATGAAAATGGACTTCAGTGTAATGTCTCATTAGCCCATGTGAGTCCAAAGACTTAAGAGTATGTATCCAATATGCTTTCCTTCTCATTGACTGGTTTGTGATGTTGCCCCCGAGGTTTAGGAGTGACTCTCTCAGTCCCTACGAATTTTAAGGGAAACCACAGAACCATGACTTCTTCCCTTGTAGTGCCTTGCTGTGCACAGGGTACCTTCTGTTTTTTGGGTCCAACACACTGTTGCTGTAGATCTGAAGGATTCCAACAATACTTGTAGCAAAACTATTGTGAAAATATAGTTGACACCTCCATAAATGTCTTTCAATCAAATATGAGTAAAGACTGTGTGTCTGTGTGTGTCTCAGCCTGTGGAAAGTGCTACAGAGGACAAAAAGAAGGCAAGGGTGGAGAAGGTGAAGAAGTGTATCCGCACCGCAGCAGGGACCAGCTGGGAGGACGCCAGCCTGTTGGAGTGGGATTCAGGTACTTAAGGACTGCCTCTTCAGTTCAAACAGCCTCACAGCTCTGATGGATCAAGATTATGGAACATTAACTATGATATGCTTCTTTTTTGTTTTGTTATTAACGTTTTTATTTATTTGTTTAAACATATAAACAGACAGTGTTCCTTTTATCTAGGTCCATGGTAAATGCTCATATTTAAAACAGCCAATATAAACATTCAACAATTATATTGACATCAATGCAGTCAGTTACCCCATTCACACAGCCGTTTGCATGCGGGGATCCTGCTCCAATTCTCCGCCTCCTCCTCTGTGTTAAAGTTTAAAGCGAGGGGGGAAATTTCGCTCCAGCCCTGATCCTCCTCTGGGGGTAGAATCAGAGAAGTATTATTTTTGAACCCTTAGTTATACTGTCCCTAATTTGTAAGAACTTCCAAAAATTATCTTTACTTTCCAAATCATATTTTTGCTTAAGTTCAGAAAAGGAAATAAACGCTCCATCAGAATATAGGTCATTTACATTACATATTTCTTTCATAGGCCATTGCTTCAAGTAAACGTCTTTTTCCCAATCCGTATGGCAGGGTTGTGCCATATAGAGGCATATGATTTGTGACACACGACACATCCTGTGTACTTCTCTCCATACCGCCTTAAAATGAGCCGATACTGGGTTTGAAGAATAATCATGTCCATTAGTAGTTGAACCATGTGAGGAAACATCCAGAGGTTTGTAGGGGCTTACCAGTTCCCTCTCAAGTTTGATCCAGCTCAGCTCCGGGTCAGTTCCCTCCCAATGCTTAGTCAATCTGGACTGTCCCTTGGTGACCACATCTTCTTCATATTAATCCTTGGTCTCTTCTTGTCCCATAAAAAGTCTTAGAGCGACTCATATATGTGAGATGCGCAAGTCTTCGCATATTATCAACTGAGGACCTATTTTTAATGAATCCTACTTGATCACCATTTATGATGTCTGGTAGTACGTTTTCTATATGTGACGCCAGTGTCTTTGTCAGGATCTTAAAATCTACACCAAGAAGGCTTACAGACCTGAAATTAGATGGTTCTGATGAATCTCTGTCCTTTTTAGGGATGAGAGTGATTAATGCATCATTGAATGAACCCGGCATAGTGCCTGTTTCCAATGCTTCCATATACACTATGATATGCTTCTTGAATACTAATCACTAACTATTCATCCCCTGACAACACCAACCATTCACTCATCGGTATCTTGAAACATCCTCTGTGATTTTAATGGATTTGTATCGCTTACCTGCTACATGATAAAGGTCAAATTGTCTCACTGACAATGTTCTCGTCATGTTTGTGTGAATCCTGTTTCCTGTCCTTGTTGCAGATGATTTCCGTATATTCTGTGGTGATCTAGGTAATGAGGTCAATGATGACATACTGGCCAGAGCCTTCAGCAGATACCCATCGTTCCTCAAAGCCAAGGTTGGTACTTTTCTGCTGTTTTCTGCAAACACTTCAAGGCATGTTACTCACCAGTCCATTGAATTAGGATGACCAAGACCAGCCCCGAGGAGGAAGAGAGAGAAACCGACCTGATGAAAACCAAAGCTCTGACATCTCGTTTGTTTATACAATGAAGAATTCTGAAATATTTCCACAAGGTGTCTCTTCTCAGTAGACGGATCACAGATCGCTGTAGCAAAGTTCCAGTTTGATGTTTTGCCTTATTCCAGAGAGAGGATTGTAGTCATGACAAGACTCGTTGTCCTCATCAGGTGGTGAGAGACAAACGTACAGGGAAGACTAAAGGCTATGGCTTCGTCAGCTTCAAGGATCCAAATGACTACGTGCGAGCCATGAGGGAGATGAACGGTCAGTCTCTACACATGCACTAAACTCTCTCACCCGCCTATGCGCTTACCATTTAAAGGGCTTATGTGTACAAGTGGGCACTAATGTGAATTTGTTCCATTTTAAACTTGGATGCTCCTTGATGTAGACATCGAGTTGGTGACAGTCTTTAATTCTTCCACCAGGCCCTGTATTCCTTATAATCACTGCTGAACTGTCTCGCTCTCACTCTTTGTGCTCATTCAGGGAAGTATGTTGGCAGTCGTCCCATCAAACTGAGGAAGAGCATGTGGAAGGACCGCAACATGGAAGTGGTTCGCAAGAAACACAAAGAGAAGAAGAAACTGGGCCTCAGATAGAGTTAATGCACTGTGTGTGTTCTGCCTGTGGACAGACTGACTGACTGACTGTGAGAGCTTGGCTGTAATTTTGATCTGTCATATCAGTTGTACTGAGGTTGTATAAGTGTTAACTATTTTCCTTAAATAAATAAAAACCATCATTTCTTTTTACTGAATGTTTACTTTGAGACAGTGTGTTTATCTTACAGCACTGCTGCTGAGTATGGTTGTACTGTATTGGAACTGGGCCACTGCTTTACCTGTTGTAAGGTCCCTCTTCACTCATCTGTATCTATGTAAGGATGAAAATGGGTTTTTGAATCTAAACATTAACTGTTTACCCACATTATCCTAGTTCATATTGTGTGATCCTCAGGTGTCATGTGTCTGTAAGAGTTTGAGGGAGAGGGAGCATCATCAGGACAGCTGCCCTAACCGGTCATCCTCAGCAGACTGAGGTGAACCAGCTCCAAAAGAGTCATTTCACCTTCAGCCTACAAAAATAATTCACACATTTTGAGTGCAAATGTGTTCTACTCTGTGTTAGTGAAGCCCTACTCTTTAGCCGAGATAATCCATCCACTTGACAGGTGTGATGCTGATTGAACAGCAGAGAAAACATCCTAATAAAATGTGCAGTTTTAACACAGTGACACAGATGTTGGGTCAGGAGTGTGCAGCTGGCGTGCTGACTGCAGGGATGTAAATCCAGAGCTGTTAACTGTGGGCCAGTAGTTTAATAATGTCAGTGTTGTGAATGGTGGGGTTGGGGGGGGGATGGGCAATGTGAATGCACGATCCTGAGATGAGGCCCATGGTTGTCCACCAAAAAAATGCATCTGTGTCCCGACTCGTGACGTCCAGAGTTCCCATTAAAATGTATTTTTTGTGTTAAGACATTTTATAGTGACCAGCGGCACACACACCTGTGCACTAATCCTGCTGTTCAATCAGCATCATGATAGGATACACCTGTCAGGTGGATGGATTATCTCAGCAAAGAAGAAGGGCTTCACTAGGACAGTATGGTAAACATTTGTGCTTAAAATTTGAGATAAATAATTCCTCTGTGTGCACAGAAAAAATCCTGACCCCTTTAACTTGTGAAAAAAGCTTTGGCTTGTGAGTCCGTACAGGTTATAGCCTTGTTGTAGATGGTGCCTCACCTTCTTAGATTGGGACATTTTAAAGGTTCTTAAAGGTGTGAAGAGGTGAAGCTATCAAGTATTTCCCATGAAATGTGTAAAATGGACAAGTCTGACCAACATAGTTTAAAAATACTTTGCCTCTTTATCCTTGAACGTGACAGGTCAGACTTGCCAGCTGTTGCTGGTGTCAGTACATTCATGTCACAGATGCTCGTAATAAAACCATGAAATCTTTGCCACACAGCAGGTGATGAAGGAGGAACATGACAAACAGCTCACGAGTACAATAAAGCTTTACTTATAGTGCAAATCACATTCATAGGGAGATCAGATTTCTTTGAAAGCAGATGATGTGTAAACAGACCACACTGCCATTAAAGACCTCAGGAACACGAGGTCTACAGTCACAGTGAGAACAGAGAAACCTGTGCCTGAACACATTCAGATCAACTTAACCGGTCATTATTAGACACTGTTATATTACAACATCAATCATACACAATGTTAGTGAAGACAGATGAGCTTCCCCATTCAGCATCTATACTGACCGGTCATGACATTCTCAGGTCAGTGCTGACACTGACCTCAGTGACGTGCAGAGTCACTTTGATCACAAGCGTATACAAGCTGCTGTGCTCCATCAAACCTCAGCTCCCAGTAACTCCTCCACAGCTGTTCGTCCATTAAAGATGACATCGTTGACTGACACACCACCATAGGAGGAACCAATCAGAGACAGCGAGAGATTCTTCTCCTTTATGAAGTTACACATGGACTCTGGGAAGAGAGACAGACACAGCTTACATGATGTTTCAGAACATCTGATCGTCTCAAATTGTAACTTTTCAGTCAATACTCACCTACTCTTCGAAAGTGTCCCTGATAATACTGAGGTATGCAGTCCTAACGAGAGAACACAGAATTATTAGTAACAAGTCTGGAATTAACGTTTATTTACAGATGTCACACACGCGAACACACACACAAACAAACACACACACGCGCGCACGCCTGCCATACCCTATGTAGAGCCACCCTACTCCAGCTGGGTGCTGTGGTGACCCCCAGATGGCGCTGCACTGTCTCAGTGGCTCTCGCTAAAAGATGCTCCTCTGTCACTGTGTCTGGGTCCCCGAACACTTCCTGGAACCAGGCCCCGCCCATCATCACCTGAAAGCCATGAGCTGTGTGTGAACGTTCACCCTCTCAGTCCTTTTCTAACCACTTTTCTTTAACCCTGAGTTCACGGAAAGGAGGATTTTAAAGGATTTTTGAAAGTCTGACCCACTCACACCAGGCTGAGTAATCCTGCAACACCACATATTTCTGAAATGGCTCTGCTGTAGGGAAACTACTACAACAACACATGTTGTGAAGATGGACTACTAAAAGTGCATCCATGACAACTGGTTCTTATTTTGTTGTTAACATTAAAGTTGAAAGATCAAACCTTGGAATATTAGCCTACCTGATGAAGGTTGGATGACCACAACATGGTAATAATAAAGAGAGCATCAGGTAGGTGTGTGTGTGTGTGTGTGTGTGTGTGTGTGTGTGTGTGTGTGTGTGAGGGCGCCTTGTTTACAGTTTACGGGCTTCATTCTGCTC
>OMLP01023754.1:11221-26341 GCA_900302685.1 Spondyliosoma cantharus | reverse complement strand
TATATATATATATATATATATATATATATATATATATATATATATATATATATATATATATTTGTTCTTAATAGATGTTGCTTGAATATTATATTTTGTTTGTATATCTGGCGTTTGTAACAAAAATTAATTCCCCCTGGGATTATTAAAGTATTTCTGATTCTGATTCTGAAACTACACTATACTGTGATTATAAAACTGAGCAGACTGTCTGCATCTTCCAGCCATCTGGGGCTGCGTGTTTCTCTTTTTTTCCCTTCTTACTTTCCATTCATCGTAGGATTGCACAAAACAAACGCCTCTTTTGGTCAACATTGTGGAGGAGGCAGTCATTATGTCATGGCTCTTAAATCAATCTGTGCTGTTTGAACATAAAAGTTGCAAGTTCAAGCTGTGTGAAAAAGCATGTTAAATGTGGAATATATATGAAATTAGATCAAAACGTTTTTAAAAATTACTCACTGAATGTGAAGAAAATACATTTTTGACGTTCTGTCGAAGACTTTTATGTACTGTGTTGCAGAAACATCTGTAGTTGGCAATGCTAGCCTGCTAGCCACGCCCCTCAGAGTGGAAATTCCAGCTCCCCCAGTTCTGATTCTGGTGCCCATTCCGGCATATTTTTAAGTCGAGCAGTGAAAGTTAACATAAGAACACTAATAAAAACTAACAGTGTCTGTCAGCCTTAAAAAAAAAAAAATGATGATCATTATGGAAAAAGGCCTTTTTACTCACCTGTTACCACACACTGTGACTGAAACAATGTTTGAGCTTTTGAAGCTATGAAATACAGATGTTTTTAATTTTATCTAGCATGTCTGTGTCTTCTTTTGTCCTTGATAGCTTCATTATTTCTCATTATGCATTTTAGCCACATCGACCAGTCACTGACTCATTAATGCACAGCCTCTTTCAACTTGCCACCAGACCAGTGTGTGTTATTAACACATCTCAGTTTAAAGCTTAATCCTGTGGTGATCAAAGTTCAGTCCCCAGTGCACGTGCTGCTCACCTCGTCTGATCACAAGAGCTCAGATCCAGCTGTGTCGTATGTAGACTCGGCTCTCACTCGCCGCCACAGGTCTGTTTAACTTGGTCTCTGTGGCCTGGCTTAGAGAACAGAGTTGGAACTGTCTCTCGGACGGTATTTTAACAGGGATTTCTCTGTGTTGACCAAAGTCGAGGCCCAGCGGGCTTTAAGGAAGCTCATCCCTGAGCCCTGCAAAGCGCTTCTCATCAAACAGTCGGCCCTGGCCAGTGATCATTGGGGATATTCTGGCATTGTCCCGGCATTCATCAAACAGACGGAAGGCCATTATTTGTAACACAGACACTATACTGTAGCCTCATGACAGACCACATATTAGCAGGACTGATGATTCAGCTACACCATTTATTATATGTGCAAACTGTATACACACTGTGTGTGTGTGTGTATGTATGTGTGTATATATATTATATGTATTCTTTATTAGAATTGTGGTGACGTGACAGGAAATTAAGAGAAAGAGCGAAAGAGAGAGAGAGATGGGAATGACATGCAACAAAGTTCCGAGGCAGACCTGAACCTGTGGCTTTATGATTCCTGTAATCACTGAAGGAAACAACAGAAGAATATAACCATAGAAAAATAATCATCAGTCACACTGAGCCAATACTGAGAAGCTGAGCTTGGAAATAATTTAAAATCAATTGCCATGATAGGAGGCTTTGATATGACGATTGTCTGAGTCAATTTGGGTTGAATTAGTGTTTTTTTGGGGGTTGCAGTTTAAGTTTACAGTTACACAAACCTCATAAATACGGATATTTTTTGTATTGAAATGTAGCACATTATGGTAAAATGATAAAATTGATAAATCGACCGTGGCATGTGTGGCAGCCCCTTCACTCATCTCCTCTACACTGCATGTGTGTGTGTGTGTGTGCGCGCACCTGTGTGTAATGTGAGTGGAAAAAAGAATTTCACAATTTGGGATTAAAAGCGTATATTAAATTAAAATAAATAAATAAATTAGCTTGACATCAATAAATTGGAGGACTGAAAAAAATGAAAATGATACGACAACCAACCATCCAACCAACCCACCAACCAAACAACCCAAGGACAAAAAAACAAACAAACATTAGACAAATGTCACCTCTCTATAATGTGGTCAACACAACCAGTAATACATGACTGATCAAGCTTACGAAATTCTATATTAGTCACCAAAAACAGAACATTATGAGCTTCATAACGATAAAGGCTTTAAAAGAACAGCTGTATTGGATTGCTTTATACGTGTCTGCAAGGCCAACCATTTACCAGCAAAACAGTTTTAGCATCTCCTGCTGTGGCTGAAAAGGAGAGCAGGGATTTATAGGCTTGCACTTCATAATGCGCGATAACCTTCTTGCCAATATTTCTGAGTTTGAGAGTTTCCGTGTAAAGGTCAAGGTGTGTGTGTGTGTGTGTGTGTGTGACTAAAAGAGTGTGAACATGACGGGCATATGGTGCTCTATGAGTGGGCCTGCATGTCAGCACAATGTGCTTTTTTTGGGAATGTCCCTGAGATAGGAAGAGGCTTTGTTCGCTTAAGTCTGGACTGCCAGTGTGACCTTCTTCATATGAGCTGGAATTTGAGGCATCAGGATGTGATTTTTTTCACAGCTTTGATAGTCAGCTTGTGTAGCAGCTTGCAGTCAACCTTCTGTGTCTTTGTAAAGATGTGTGTGTGTGTTTGTGTGCGTCTCCACTGGCCTCAGATGAGACAGTCAGGGGGAGATAGATGGAGCGATGCATGTGGAGAGGCGTACTCAGTTGTTATGCATGCTGTATGAGTCTGTCACTCCCTCCCTCCTCCTCGCTCTTCCTCTTGTGCCTCCGCCTCGCCTCGCCATCAGTCACTCCTCCTTTTTTATGGGAGAAAGGAGGGCGAGGCGTGGCAGGTCAATGCTGTGAAAGCCTGTGACAAGCTCTGCGTCTGTGTTAGCCGTCCATCGCTAAAGAGGAGGAAGGGCCCCGCGTGGAGATTGATGTCTGCCCAGCAGGAGGAGTTGAGATTGTTGGGTGGGGGGTCAGATTTTCTGGGGGTTTTGTGTTCAGTGGCTTGGAATTTAAACCTCAGTGCCACCCATAAGAATCATCCTGAATACAAATATCTGCAATCTCACAATATTTCACTTCCTCATACTCTATGTCCTGAAAATAGCAGGATGGAGGTAAGACAACCTCACCAACACAATGACTGTTGTGTTTTGAAAATCCATTAGGCTGCTGTATAAACTGTGGGATTTGCTTTGTCTTTAACTAGCTCCTATATTCTCCAGAAAGACTTTAATAGGCAGTTTTACCACTTTTCCACTAGAAAAAGGACTTCAAAGCATCTGGACCCAAAATCTATTAAACCCGCACTCATTAAATGTGTTTGGCCAGTTGGAGGCAGTGTGACAAACTGAAAACACCACATTGACATATAATGGCCTCATGAAGTACTTATGTTAGACTTGTTAGCCTATCTCCAGATTCCAGCTGACACGGAGCAGCAATAGCATTCATCTGTGATCCAGTATCCTCCTATTAGTTCTGTTTTGGTCGACACCAGTGAGCTCTTTAACTGCTAAATGCTCCACTTTGCTCACCAGATAGTTGGTAACTTGGTCTGTCGGCTGTTTGGTGCTGGATGGGTAGCATAAAATGGGTTCAATAGAACTTTTTCCATGGAAAATTGCAGCTTGTAGGAAGATTGATGAGAGCTCTGAGACAGACATGTGGGCTGTAAAACCAAAACAATGAGCTTAAAGAGGCTAGATTGCTCAGCAGAACTAAAGGGTATAATGCTAGATTCACATGCTTCTTGGATGATTGCACTTCCTGGGTTGGAAAGTCATTCTTCCAAATTCTGTAATTACGTGCCATGTTTCAGCGTCATTTGACCTCAACTTTGCAAATCATAATTTCTTTTTTAACTTTCCGACTTCAGGAAAGACAATTTTGTGATTATTCCAATACCTCCACTGCAGGAAACAACAACCTCTGAGCTAGTAACACACACCCTAACCCTGAACTGGTCACTTATGGAATGAAACTAAAGAAGTACACAATTGTTACCTTTTCTTTTGCAGGGATTTAGCCTTTTAATGCCAGGGCTAAAAAATGTTCCGCCAGAGCAAGTTCCCCTCAAACTTGGGGAACCTCTGCTGTATCCTGGGCTTTGTGTCGCCCAAGTCTATTGCGATTGACTTTAAAGAGATCCAAACAAACCGCAGTGTTTTTCCCCCCTAAAACAGCACCTGATGCAGCGATGTGGACAGGCTAGGTCTGGCTATCTGAGAGTAATTTGAAAATCTTGATTATAGCAGCTTTAAATCACAAGTTTTTAAATGTAGCACATTTAATAAGGCGTGCTTTAAACAGGATTTATGAATTGTAGCGCTTCAGTAACATTGAATAATTAATGTATTTATCAGAAAGATCAGTAATAGGCCATTAGTAATGACTAATTTGGGATTTTGAGGTTGTGAAAATCCATTTGGTGCTTGTGTATCCTTCAACAAAACATGATTTGCTTAATTACATCTTAACATCTATAAACCCAGACTTTGTAGATCACTTCTACGGAGAATCTGTAATCAATTACCTACTTTCACTTTTTAATCAATGGCTTTTAAAAAGTCCAAATCCCATACTCATAATTAATGATCTATTAATTTTCTGAAAAAGCCACCAAACTATCAGGTATTAATGGCTGACTTTATTCCATTAATAAAGAAATCAGCTTCAACCCATAAACCCTTAATAAGCCACGCTCCATTAAAGGAGCGCTACGCAGTCATGTGAAGCCACCAGGACGGCGCTGCCTAACGCGGTGTTAATGAGTGCTACATGATAGCAGCTCTGTGAGGAGATACTTGACCATATATCCCTCATGATATTCCAAGTAATCCACTCAGATGGTATCATCCTTGACAGGTTGAGGGGAGCTCAGGCCTTGGGGCAGAGAAATGGAAGGATGAAGTGACAGGGGTAATGAATGGATAGAGGGATGAAGAGTGATCGTGTGTCATACAGGTGGGATAGGGATGACAAGCTCATATATTAAGATAACCCCGAAACGGAATGGAATTGTATTTCCCCGGCGGTTCAAACGACTTCTGTGGTTGTAAACTGATAGTGGATGAGATTTGGCTTTAATGAAGCAAGACTTATTGTGCAACAGCGCAACAGAGGTGCATAAGGTGTGTGCGCTTCATTATTCGAGTGTGTGTTTTGAATGTGCATGTGTGCCGACGTGTCCATTTTTTTACCCCCTTAACAAGGTGTGCTGTTATCTATGGCCGCGTGTTCGCCGGCGCTCTCACGGCGGATGTTATTGTATCGCTATTTTTCATAGCTCCGAAGCATGTGAGTGTAGTTGTCTGAGGGACTGTGATTTATTTTGCCTGAAATAATCAAGTGAAAGGTTTTTATTTTGTAGCCGTCCCCAGTGTAATCTTTCTCAAGGTTGTGTGTGTCTGTGTATGTGTGTGTATGCACAAGCGGTGAGAGTGTCATCTTCATCTGTTTATTAGAATGTTCCCTACTGGCCCGGCTGTAATGAGACCTGTGGAGCCAAGGAGTGATGGAGTTGAACTCATCAGGAGAGAGTGAGAGAGAGGGAGAGAGAGAGGGAGACGTACAGTATCAGGAAAGGGTAGGAAAAAAATAGGAAGCCGTAAAATGGACCAAGGCCACAAGAAAATGTATTCTTTTTGTCAAAAATCTGATTATTGTTGTCTTGCGTTGTAAATCCTTGTTTGTTTGTTGCAATTTGTTCCTGATCAGTGATATGTCCTCGCCTATAAAACGTTTACTGTTATTTGGCAGTGGCTGAAATTCCATCTGGAATTATTAGCTTAGTAACTACCAGGGAAAAGATTTTACTACATCTCCCTCTGGAGTAATAATCCTGTTCCAGTAGGTCTGTAGATATATTATAGAGGGAGAGATGAATGGAAAATAAATGGCTCTATCCCCAGCACCCATTAGGCAAAAAGAAGGGGGGAGGTACACGTAAAGTGGAGCGGAGCCCTTAATGTCCCTGAGGCACAATCTGGTTTATGGACAGTATTGAAAAGAACAATAAACGCAAAAGTATACAGCAATTGGCAAAATAACACAATCAACACTGACAAGGATAAGAGGCTGCAGCTATGCTAGTAAGCTTTTCTAAAGCTGTATTTGACTGTCGGCACAGTGTCAGCAAGCTAACCTACTCACAGTGACAATGTCAACGTGCTGCAGTTTAATAATGTACTGTCGAGGCCGATGGAAATGGAGTTAGTTTGGCAAGTATTTGGGCATAAACCACAATACTGAAACAAATAAAATGTATGATCTGTGCTAGTGGCATTACATGAAAAGTCAGGGGATCCCCCAGAGATCCCCCTTTATCATCTCAAGACCACGAATGTCTGTATAAATTTCACTGCAATCTGTCCGATAGTTGTTGAGAGTGGAAGACCTGGAAGTAAAGTACAAAGGATGACACACTAGCTGTAGTTACATCGACAGTATTTCTTCAGCCCGACTGAAATCTTTGTGATTAGAGATTCCACATGAACTGTTTACACAGACGCTAAAGAAAGTGATTTGCCAAGACATGCGTTTACAAGCCCCACAAAGTTTAATCAGTATATATGTATAGATATATATATATCTAACCCACCATGAGACCTTATTTCAGAAGTTAATCATACATGTGTAGTGAATAGCAAGAGACAGATAATTTTTAGATCTTGTTTGAATTGTGGCATGAATCACACATGTTAATTTCCAAGATAATTTTTTCAACTCAAGAAGGTCAATGTTATAAAGCTAATGAAATATAAGACCGTGAAAATATGTAATTATAAAGACAACTCAGCCAATAGTCATGGAAGTGACATCCTCTGGTTTAATGCTCACCAATTTATATTTATGACAAACTGCGACTTTCTTCATTTGCAAAATTATGTTTTAAAATTGACAAACATCAGGTGTAATTCAGTTTATGTATTCATTTGTATTTGTCAACATGGATCCACCTTGTGTCCTGGAAACAATATTTGTCTTTTTGGTTCTGTAGATTCTGGCTTCGTTCATCTTTGCATCACCCAGCTAAAGAAAAGCAAAGTCAGCAACTGTGCTGTCACATAGAGTATACAGCCGGTAAAAGGCCAAATTATGTTTTATTTAAAATAAATATCTGTTTGCCAGTCCATCACAACCAACACTCACACTCACAGCAAGCGGACAGCAAATACATTTGCACCTTTGGATTATATGAGACCTGAAGAGAGAACATTGGTTTGGACAAGATATTAGAAACTGATCTCAGGATAATGCAAACCAATCCACCACCGCCAGCACAACCACCAACAACAACAACAACAACAGCTGTTGTATGAACGCAAATGTTGCCACAGAGCTGAATCGACTCACCTCAAATGAAGCATCAACAAAAAATTTAACGTTAGAGGATTTCTTTTACAGGGCGTTTGTATTGGATTGCATTAGATTGTAAAGCTGTGCCAAATAAAACTGGAAAACCGATGTAAAACAGATACATACCCAGTTGACGGAGCCTTTGTCCAGATAAGTGTTTGCAGAAGTTGAAATTGCTGTGTGCAATATAAAACAAAAGAGTTAAAACAACAGTGAAACAGCGAGGGGATGGAGTGTAAAGCTTATAAATGAGACACTCTGTGAGGCAGGATGAGTTGTGGACAAGAAAATAGGAGGAGAGAAACACTGAAGGGCATCACAGGGAAAAAGGGGAAACAGGGTTGTCTTATGAGCACTGTGGTCCATTTGTTACCTGCGCATGGGTAAATGAAAGCCCTCTCTTAGTCTCGTTAAGCGTGATGCACTGCCCCGGCCATCGGCACGGCGCTGATTAAAATTCGCCCTCCGGAGTTTAGGGGAGTGGCTAGCTGAGGCTGCACTCCTGCGGTCCCAAAGCAAATGGGCTGAAAGGTCACGGCTGGACGACCCTCTCAGCCATGCCTTATTTATTTAGCCCTTTACCTCGGCTGCCACTGGGACGGAGGGAGGAGAGGAGATCTTCATTATGCCTGCGCTCATACACTGGCAGGCAGTATACTACCCACCCGACAATGTGAACCGCTTTCCTGCTCCTCCTAAATGATCGATACAGCGCTGTCTGTCTGTTTTAAGGCCTCTAACTGATTCCAGTTTTGCAGTTTGATTAAAATCCAGATGAAAAAGAGAGAAAATGTCTGACATAAAGAGGAATATTCAGGGTTCCCATGGCTCCTTAAAAATGTCTTAAAAGGGTTTAAAATTAGGGTAATGCATTATCTTTAAAGGGGCTCAATGTCACAATTTATAGCAATATACATGTATTAATAGCTTTTTTGTTGGCCATATGTGAGCGGAGTGTAACTTGGCATGAAAAATGAGACCTACCTCGCCTGTGGACGCTTTGTTGAAGTTGTTTAATGCTGCTGGATTGTGGATTTCTTTGTGAGGGACTCTGGTTTAGATTCAGTGTTTGCATGTAGCACACCCAAAATCTTTTCAGTTTGAACAATGACATATGTTAGGACTCCAGGACAAATGGTATTTGTTGAGGTCTTAAAAAGGTCTTAACTTTGACCCCAAAAAAAAAAATGTGAAAGAAAACTGATATATAATAAGATTTAGCAGGGAGTCTCATTTAAAACAATTCTGAATTATTTAAAGCTGCGCTAATTAATATTCGCTGGCAGCATGGCTCAAGGGATGGCGACGTCAGTCAGCGAAATATCTCAACAGCTATTAGATGGATTGACGTGAAGGTTGGAACAAGTATCCATCATCTCCAGAGGAGGAAGGCCTCAGACTTTGGTGATCGTGTGACAGCAGCATGAGGTCGACATCTGTGGTTCAGAATGAAATGTTTCAACATTGAGGGCTACCATCAGGACAACTCAAAGGTTTTTTTTTTGTCTTTCAGCTCTTTGTTTTTGTTTTTAAGCTTACTTGGAAATTCCACTCTCCTAACAAACAGTTGGATCCAGAGCAGCAGCTGCAGCTGTCTGGTGAGAACCGTCATTGTAACTAATCACATGCCTTATTTTGAAGATTTAGCCAGATTATGACATATGACATTTATGCGCTGTTTTTTGTAATAGGTGTTTCAGTCAAATGGGAACCAAACAGCAGTATTAAAGGTGCTATTTGTCAGAAAAGTTGATTTTTTTAGTCTTATTCCCAACTCGTTGGGATTGTAGGTTGAGCCAGCCCCCAAAAGCGTCAGTATTTGATGAAGTCAGAATGAGTAACTCAAAAATCAACTTTAAGAGAATGAAAGACAATCTGCTATTGTCACTGTTATACAGAATGATCTCACCTTTACGCAATACTGACTTATGTATCTGTTTAAAAACAACAACAACAACATCTTTGGCGTCCCGGGGTCTAAGTATCCGTCCAGATGATGTTCCATCCTGCCAAGAACAAAATTCACAAGGACGCAAGCTTGCAAAATTTCTGGATGAATTGATATCAGCTTCCAGAAACTCACATCATCAGTCACCCGCAGCAGACCTGATAAACTCGGCTCGCTCTGTGTAAAGACTGTCTGCTACCAGAGGGAAGGAAGTCTGAGAGAGACAGCAGACACACTTTTAATCTCTTCCACGTTTCATCTCTTCTCCATGCGTCTCCTTCTCTGCCTGTTTGGGTTTGTTGCATCAAAGCCTTTGATAGGTACAAACACCGACTGTATAATTGCTCTGAACATTTTGGGAGGCTCGCAGGAAGTGAAGAGGACGTTTTTGTCATTTTGTTGCTGAGGATTCCTTCCTAGGTTACTGTGTGCTTTGTGTTGTAATACATTAAACTCCGCATGGCTGGGCTTCTTCTTTCTTTTGTAAAATTACACTTGTCTAGTCAGCCTGAAGCACGATTATACCGACACATTTCCTCAAATAAAACTCTGCTGTTTGCTTTGCTAATTTGTAACGTAATGTCTTCAACTCCAACTGGTGATAACACATTTCTAATCACTGTATGATTGGAGTTATTTTTATGATGGCATGTTTTGATCCAGGTATTGTAGCCCTTCAATCGCTTTACTTCAACCCAGGATGAACTTATAATGCTGTAACCACGAGGAGATGGAATATCAGCGATGCAGCCAGGAGAGCAAGAGATTTCAATTTAAGAAAACCCTTCTCTTTCTCTCAGGTTAGAATGAACATTTGATTAAATTTGGACCACATCTCTGCCTGAATGAGAAAAATGCACAATTAAGGAGCAAAACAATCCTGCAAATGCAAAATAGGATTTTTTTTTTTATTAGGATCAAAAGGCAAATTGTCTCCTAATAAGACAAAGAATTTACAGCCATGCTAGCTGCACAGTAAGAGAGTGGGCATGCTAACATGCTAACAGTGAAATTGTTGACCGTGAAAAGCTACTTTGTAAGTGCTAGCATCAGGCTAATGAGACCAGCTGTTTGGGACCAGCAAATCCTTTATCACTGTCAAAAGCTGTAAATAGACTTTGTGTAATATTTAATGTGATCTTTTGTGTTCTGCCTATTTTGCATTAATAGTATATCTGATTTAAATGTGCAATATTGGCATGTGGTTTAATGCTTCATGGTGTCTAAATAACTGTAAGTCCTACAAGCAAGTGGGATTTGTGCTGTCAAAAACTGAAATGAGTATATGACTAAATTAGAGAGTGTGTGTAGGTGTGACTCCGTCCAACATATTAAAAAGAGATTGGAGAATCCCAATCGACAGACGGAACATGCTAATTAGTTCGGTTTCGTAGCTTGCTTGCTTTACGTGGTTGGAAATAAAACTTTTTGCCCTAATTCAATTTCCCTTAATTGTAGCAACAGCTATTTCTTCGCAATTGCAGATGCCATCTCCAGAGCTCACGTAGCTAAAATCTGGTAGTGAATTACACCAAGCTGTCGGTTTCCTGACGGACGGCTTGATTTTTGACGTTTTAAACGTTGACTCTTTCTGCCAGTTGGAGTTGCACCTTTTAACTGAATATTAATTCCCTGAGGAGATGTCTGACATTGCCTTCCTCTCACCTCTGATATTCTCAATCCAATTTCCCCCCTTCGCTTGCTGTTCTTAACACCTTCCTTTGCATCGCACTCATCCCTCTAACACTGGTCTTCTCCCGCTCTCACCCCTCCGTCAAGCCAATCTCTCCTTCGGCACTTCCCCCCCCCCCATCAGCAGCCGACTTCCCTCCCTCATCTTCATCCCCTCTTGTCTCTCTTTCTCTTTTCTCTGAGTCTTTTTCTTCCCTCTTGGTTTGTGGTGAAAGTCCGGCAAGGTGTAATTGGGTTGTGCTCTGTTAGAGAGCTGCCGGGAAAAGAGCTTTAATCTTTAGTCCTGCTCAGAACGTAAAAAGGGAAGAGCAGGAGGCTTCTGGCCACGGCGGAGATCTCCCCCCTGTTACCACACACGTGTTTGCATATTCACCGCTCTTAGTAAAGACACAATGCGTTTATACATACAGGGGATTATTCACTTTCCTAGACACAAAGAAGGACACACAAACTACACACTGGTCACATTTCCTTATTTTCCATTCAGTGTCTTTCAAAAGACAAGTGTATATGCGTATTCTGCCCACAGCAAGTAAAGCGCATTAGTGCTCTCCAGGTGGTGTGTTGACTAGATAATGAGCATTGAGGTAATTGATTGGGGGTTGTAATTAGTGGTTAGCTGTCACTGATTAATCACAGTCGGCTACTCGCAGCCTTCTCATGTCTGGGACTCACGTTGTTTTGAGCATGTGTGTGCTTCACCAGGCAGCGATTGTGCCTTCATTTTGATCATCTCGCTGCTTAGCTCTGACCAGACGTGCGCACACAAACACACGCACGTATTCCGCCCTCCTTTCCATCTTCCTCAAAAACATTTCATCACATGTTGTGTCCTTCCAATATCTTTCTCGTCGCCGTTTCAGCTGTTTGGTTTATCTCATTTCCTCGCCGACACCCTTCTGGTCCCTACTGTCGGTCTTATTAGAAATATATAAATAAATGCGAGGCTGCAATCCGTGGCTCGGGCCTTGAGGCTGTCCTCTTGTCATTTTTGATTAGTGCTGGTATGTCAAATTAGCCCACTTTAATCTCACAATTAAATGATTTAATAAGTTTTTTGCGCTAGTATCAGATGTAACTTTTTGTAAGTGACTCATTTGTATGCCGAAGCTTGTGAAATCATTTCTGTTAATAGGATAATTCCGGCGCTAATCAGCAAGTTTTTTGCTCAGATGAGGTACTGCTGAGCTTCCTGCTACATCTCCAGATTACTGACAGATAGCCGTACTGCACTCTAATAGTACGCAGTGCTTCAACAGAGAGAGAGAGAGAGAGAGGGGAGAAGGATTCATCTGTGTGTGTGTGCAAGTGTCTGTGTGTGTCCACTTGCCTATACGGTTGCCTGGTCCTGTATATGGTTTGTCTGCCGATTGATAGTCAGGTGTAGTGCACACCCTGGGTTGGCAGTGTCATGGAAACAGGCAGAAGCCTACAGCAGCTTGACCTTCTGAGGTTTCGGGATGCATGTGTGCATGTGTGTCGTCGTACTTCTATCTTTGTGAGGACCAATCGCAATCTTAGACCCGGAGTGGGAAGGCATTTTGGCTCGTCCTCCTCTCTTTAAAGAGCATTAATGACACTGAAAAATGGCAGATTAAGTATTTTTGTGCAACGTACGTCCCAGTGGCCGTGGTATGAGAGGTTCAGTTTGCAGGGAGACGTGATCGAAAGCCACAGCGTTTCTGAAAATGTAGAACAAACATTTTGCCAAATTAAACACAAACACAAATCTCCTAGCCCCGAACCGCAAGCTACTGACACTAAGTCAGGTTTATTATAAAGGGAGGGGTTAGTTGGCCGACTCAAATGCTTGTTGGACAGCAGGACAGTTAGTGCAGAGACCTCCAAAAAACTTTGAAAAGCAGCATGAACTAGTTTCTTTTGGCAGCCAAAAGAGCTGTAAGCTCACTACTGACATATGTCACCTTATGAAGTTGATATGGCTGGCATGTTAACAAACAGTTGCCAATTTACACATCAAGCATACACAGAGCAAAATTAGCATACATTTGAAGCCGTGTTTCTGTATGTCCAGTATTCAATCCCTCCAACTGCTTCAGTTATTTCACCTGCTAACTGTCTCCGTCTGCCGTTTCATGCCAGACAGGTAGCGCACGGTGAGTTTACCACTTACAAAACAGCTGCCTGCTGCAGTTCAGAATGATCCTGATAATGAGCAGCAAGACGTTAAAATTCTGAGTAAAGTTGAGTGGAAGCTGCAGAGTTGGGAGATAATTCTCCGTGGATACTTGCCCTTTTCTTATTGCCCAGCCCAGGCCTATTCAATTATTTTTTCTAGAAGTGCCAGATGTTTTTTCTGCTTAAACAGCCTGTGTAAAACCTTTTAAATTAAGGCCTTGTCCACACGTACCAAAACAATCTTTTTTTCCTCCGTCTTCCTTGGCATCGTTTCAAGAATATTTGCGTCCAAACGGATCCACTGTAAACGACTCAAAACGCTGTAGTTCATATTCCAGGCCTATAGGTGGCGCTTGAAGTTCACCAAAAACGGAGAAGAAGAGACGGAGCACACGCATAAAGCTTACGCGCTGTATACAAACAGCCAGCAGAAGGAGAAACCAAACACAACAAGAAGAAGACGAAAATGGCTAGTGCAAGGAAACCAGACCGACGTGGACCGATAATGAGGTCAAACTGCCCATAGCATCGAACTGCTATGGGTCTGCGATGTCGTCATCGATTCGCAAAGTATGCAGATTCGCTGTCCACACAAGAACGCAAGGGCAGCGTTTTCGGATTCTTCCACCCTAAGACTAGGCGCTGTGTTTACAGGATCCATGTGGACGATCGGCCAAAACGATGCAAAACATGTGCGTTTACACAAAAGAGCGTTTCCATGTGGATAGCCTCTAAGTATGAATATTTTTGTGCTTAGCAACAAACATTGAATGGTATTCAAAAGTATTGAATGGGTTAATAAGCTTTCGTATAAATGTTTCAAAGGGCCAGAATGAGGTTCTTAAAGAGCCCAGGGACAACCAGTTGAATAGATCCTATTCAGTTATTTAACCCATTGTAAAGATAAAAATCATGATTAGTGCAATCCAACCGCAACATGACCAATAGAGCTGGCTGCAGCACTTACAGACAATTCTAGTGATTTCATCAGACCCACCAGAAACAGTAGATAGAAGCTGCAACAAGCTGCACAGAGCAGATAGAGCCAGGCAGGAAGTCAGACACAGGAATGGCATAAAGCACCCAGCTGATTTTCAGAATAGAACACCTCAGAACTCCAGATCTATAACGAACAACGAGGTTAGAAAAAATAATGATAACGATAAGCAAAATTACTATAGACAAAAACTAAACAAATAAACTGCAAAGCCTACTTTCCCATCGTAGTAGCACAAAGAGTCAAACAACATCAGGTGGGCATGATGCTCTGCTTCTGAAAAGTATGAGGCCACGTTGAGGCTGGCAAGGTCATTGAGAGACGTGCGCCTGGTGAAATCAAGGTGTTGGGAGTAACGTTGGACTAAGTGTAGCCACACCTTTAAGTGTACCCTGCTTTATCAGTGGGAGCATAAAATGCAAAATGAACATCATGCTGTATTGAAGAAGACCTCAAACTAGCAACTGAGACCATAAACACATTTGGAAACTCTTTACTGAGGTATTAAAGTAAGCAGTAGTGTCATTTTTGTCATAAGCTTATATATAATCAGACTTCTTTTTGATACCAGTGGAGTCGCCCCCTGCTGGCCATTAGAAAGAATACAGAATGCAGAATGATGCCATCGTAGACCTGGGTCAAAGGAAGTGATGGGGTTAGTCAAAATCATGAGGGGTTGGATTAGTGTTTGGGGTGAGGGAACACATTACAGTATGTCAGTGTGGGTCTTCACAAGGGTAGAGGTACTGATATGTGTGTGTGTGTGTGTGTGTGTGTGTGTGTGTGTGTGTGTGCGCATGTGTGTTTGTGTGTTGTTACATGAATACAGAGGATTTTACATCATCAAACATTTGACTGCAGGGCACTTGGAAAATCTAATAAGTTGTTTTGTAATAA